>BHFT01004444.1:0-48619 GCA_004320025.1 Laticauda laticaudata
CAATGTATGTGGCCGGGCATGATGTACAGGGAATTTCGTATGTGCCTTGGTTTTCCAGGTCAATTTTGTCTTTGGGGCTCCTCAGGATGGCTGCTATTTTTTTGTCTGTTTTGAAGGTAATATGAGTAAATGCTTGAAGTCTCAGTGTGGTGCTCTTGATTTGGTTAATTTTGAAGAAAATAAATTTTACCAATTTTTTTTATATACAATATATAAAATCCATGCTGCTTTTTCACACATGTACAACCTTTTCCCCTAAAGTACCATCCGGATTCTGCAACAAGAATTTATAATCCTGATATAACTTCAGGATATGAAGTTGGGAAACATCCACTTTCTCTCTCAGACTCCTATTTGTTCATCTGTCTTCCTGTCTACTGGTTTATCATTCCATTTTGTCAGACTGCTTTCACTCTTTTGAACTTTCTGCCAAAATCATATTTATTTTTTTATTTGATTGATTGATTTATATCCTGTCTTAACTTTGCAGAACCTCCTACTTTACTCCACAAAAAAGTCCTATGAGGTAGACTGAGCTGAGAGAGAATGACTAGTCAAAGTCACCCAGCCAGCTTCCATGCCTAACTGAGGTCTAAAATCCAGAGTCTTCTGGTTTCTAATCTATCACTTTAGCTACTACACAAACCTTCTCTCACTTATAATCTCATCTCATTTGGCTCAGTTAGCTGTGCCAAACTAAGCCTCCTATTTCAATGTATAAAGAATGCTTCTTTAAGATAAAAAGAGATGGACTTGACATGAATATCATTTTTGTTTTCCTTCCTAGATTTCTTGATTAGGAAAACAGTTCCGTCATGATGGACTAATGGACTAATGCTTCTTGATCCAGGGGTATAAGAAACAGAATCCAATATTGGCATTGAAAGATGTTGCTTAGATGTATGGTGTATTGTAAATTTTAGGAATGTCAGCAGAGGGTGATACCTTGTTTTCAGCCTTTTACAATAGACCAGATTTAGAAGCAAGATCAGGTATGTGCTGAGTTGTTTTATTTTTAATTTTTAAGAGGAACTAAATAGGCCATTTTCTAAACCCTCTACTTTGACTGACATATTTTGGATTCAGAAACTAACTGAACTTGGTTAAAGCTGGACAAAAGACCTTGATGAAATAGTATGGTTATGTGCTAGTCCAGAAAGTTGAAAAGTATCCCACAAGAAGGCAATGAAAAACAAGTTAAATATCATTGCCAAGAAAACTACACAGTTGTTTCCATAAAGTTGATAAGAGTTGAGTTTTACTTTAATGCAAGAACATGTCTTAAACAAATAGTTTGTAATTACCATTTTGATAATAAAAGGAAATCTGTAGTTACCATTTTCAAATATATGATTATTATTTATCAGGACAAGGAACAAAGCATTTCATGCAATTCAACATATATTAGGACTTCAAGATATATTATTCAATATATATAATTAGGACTGCAGAAAAAACAATTACTACCAATCTGCCTTCAATTGAGGACCTGTATACTGCATGAGTCAAAAAGAGGGCTGTGAAAATATTAAAGACCTCTCACATCCTGGACATAAATTGTTTCAACTCCTACCCTCAAAATGATGCTATAGAGCATTGCACACCAGAACAACTAGGCACAAGAACAGTTTTTCCCCGAACGCCATAACTCTGCTAAACAAATAATTCCCTCAACACTGTTCAATTATTTACAAAGTCTACACTATTATTACTATTAATCTTCTCATCACTCTTCATACCCTCCCATTTGTGACTTTATGACTGTAACTTTGTTGCTTGTATCCTTACGATTTATATTGACTGTTTCCTTGTATGATTTGATTGATTATTGTACCCTACGACGATTATTAAGTGTTGTACCTTGGGATTCTTGATTTTTGATGAATGTATCTTTTCTTTTATGTACACTGAGTGCATATGCACCAAGACAAATGCCTTGTGTGTCCAATCACACTTGGCCAATAAAGAATTCTATTCTATTCTATTCTATTCTATNTGGCCAATAAAGAATTCTATTCTATTCTATTCTATTCTATTCTATTCTATTCTATTCTATTCTATTCTATTCTATTCTATTCTATTCTATTCTTTTTCCAAAACTGGGTTGCAAATTATTTTCAACCACAAGATGGGAGCAAAGGGTTCAAGTTTTAAGCATCTCTGCCACCCATCTAATGTTTTGCCGAGGGCCAGTTTGGTCTAGTGACTCAGGCACTCAACCAAGAGTGGAAAAACCTGAGTTCTAACCCTAGAGTTCTAACCCTTAGGCACACAAAGCCAGCTGGACAACTTCCTGGGATAAGAGTCCTTGCTATCACCCAAGGAAGAAAACAATGAAAAATAATTTCTGTTAGGAATATGAAACACCTAACAGGTATTTGGGTTAGAAATATATAAACCAGGATAGACATTTTAATACTGTCTCTTTAAGGGAATGCAAGAGCATGCAATTGGATGTGGTTTCTCAAGCAGCCATAAGATGGAGCCAGAAACCTGGTTTGTCTTCGTCTGAGTCTCAGAAGAGAGTGTGAGTGTATCTTTATTTCCTTCTGTTGGAAAGTATTGCCATTGCTCCATTTTTCCTAATTGACTGATATTACTGGATTTAATGTAAGTCTGATACTTAACTGTTTTTGACACTTGACTTTGTTACTGGAATATCCCTGGATTGAAAAACTGACTGATTAACCTGTGAATGATTTTTGGACTGCCTTTGTTGAACTTGGCTTAAACCTTTCTGGAAGTAAAAACATTCATTAACTGTACAGTGTATCAGTGTACTGAGTGTGTATTATTCCAACACTACTCTCTATACATCTCCCTGTATGCGCTCATTCTCCTTACGGGGAATTACTTCAACAATTTCCAACAATGTTACCAAGAAAACTGTATGGATTTGCTCATACATTTTCCAGGAGAAAAAACTAATTTAAAGGCCCTGCCCCTCTCTTCCCCCCAAAAGCTCATTGAATATTTTTGCAGTCCAGATTTAGGCTTTAATAATTATTTAATATAATCGCTCATAGTTAGGAAAATTCTCTTTGTTTGGAGAAAAATGTAGTGCATTTAATGCAGAGTCTTCAATCTTGGCAAGTTTAAGACTTGTAGAGTTCAACTCCCAGAATTCCTCCTCCAATCATGTTAACTCAGGAATTCTGGGAGTTGAAGTCCACAAGTCTTAAACTTGCCAAGATTGAAGACCCTTGATTTAATGTCACATACGAAGAACCTACTAACTTTCAGTATTAAATGCTATGACTTTGCCCTTAGTGGAACTTATTTCTGAACTGACATGGATAGGGTTGTTTTGTAACTCAGGTAGTTACAGATAGGTAGTTACCTATCTAACTCAGGTAGAAATATGTTTAAGTCTAAATCAATTTCAATATATATTTTCATTCATTGTTCAAAAAGAATCAAACAACAAACTCTTCATGATTACAAAATATAATTAGCCCATGTCCCAGTGACATCAGTTACTATTACTAAACCTGGAAGGGGCATTTGACATTGCTTAACTAAATCCATATGAGCTTTTTGTTCCCAAGTTTTGAAATAAAACTTGCCCTAATACATTGTGAGCCAGGATGACTTCATGAGAAAGTGCCACCCTGGCTTGCAAATTCTAATTATGAAATCAAACCCATAAGATAAACTTCAGAAATCAATATATAGCTTTATTTCTCTTGGTGGGTTATCTGCTGCCTCTGATCATCATTGAACATCTTCAATGCTAGAAATCTATCTAACGTCTGGAAATAATATTTTCCCATCTTTTTAATGTGCATTTTGTTAAATCATTTTGTGGCTCCAGTTGAACTGAAATGTTACCAAGTGGGAATTGAGAGAACTTAAGTTAAGGAACATCTTGTTACTCCTTACTGTTTTTATTTTACTCTGTGATTGTATCTTTTGGTGTAGCAGTTCTCTTTCTTTTTTTTTGCATGCCAAGCTGGATTCCAGTTGTAATTTGGCTAGCAAAAGAGACAGGGGAATATTGGGCACCCCAAGGGATTGGCAAATCTCAGCATGCATTGACAAAGAGGCCTGTCCCAGCCTTAGAACATGTACTGATCATCCAGGAGATTAACTGAATGTGATGGGAAGGCCTCCCAGTGTACCACAGTTGACTTCCTAGGAAAAGAATCTGATGACTTCAGATCTGCATGAACACATATCAGGGCCAACTAGCCCTTCAAACTGTCCACCAGATTATCAGCTGTAATTTTTGTTGTTAACTCCTTTGATGCCACTGGCTATCTTGAAACGTGCAGCTGATTTTTATCTCCTCAGGAATTTGTTTGCTTTCAAGATTATAGGATTTTAGCTTTATACTTACAGACTGAAAGGCATTTTATCACAGCTTTCTTTAATATTGCTGCTGAACTGTAGAAACAGCTGCTACCACCCTGGGTGAAAAGGGAGATCTGACATGAGATCTGAATTTACAATCAAAACCAGACTGTTGTTGCTGCTGTTCTCACCAGAATTACTGATAACAGAATTTAACTTTGATTGGAATAAGAACAATTCATCCAGTTCCTGTTTAACATGTCTGGGAGATGAGAATCATCTGCTTTGCATCCCAAATAAAGTATAGTGAATGTAAGGCAGATTTGAAAGAAGATTGAACCGATCATATAATTTCCTTTCATTGATTAGATAAACAAAGAGAAAATGTGGTAGCTCCCTTCCATAAAGATCAAGGTTTTTGTTACTTTTTATAACAATATTTAATAGTTAGAAATAATAGAAGCAGATACATATGAAACTCCAGTACAACTGCGTTGCTCTGAAATCTCACCAAAGTCACAAAATGAATTGTATCATAATAAATGTGCAGTGTTTTTGTATGAGACTTCTTGCAGAACGTGAGCTAATAGTTTTTTTTTTATTTAGCATTGTTTGCATGGTAATTCATCCTTGCAGTTCTTTTTTAAAATAACAATATCTCCTTCCTTCCTTCCTTCCTTCCTTCCTTCCTTCCTTCCTTCCTTCCTTCCTTCCTTTCTTCCTTCCTTCCTTCCTTCTAAAACTTTTAATTTTATCTCTTTTGGCATAGTCTATGCTTGGAAACATGGCATCTGATTACATTTGCATTCTCATTTCAAAGTATTCTTCTCCCTTTTACTCAAGTATGATCACATTTATGTTGTGTGGGGTAGGAATGCAACCCTGCAAGTTTAAATCCTGAATTATGAGCTTTCTGCTTGGGAGGAAAAGGTATACGAAAATGAGAAGATTGGTACTGGTAAAAGAAAAAAAGAGCAATTAATTAAAATTACATGAGTATATAACCATGAGTGTAAGATTCTCCCATTAAAATGTTTCTCTTAAACTTGAAAATAATGCTATTCATATCTTAAGAATCTCAAGAATCTTAAGAATTCAAGGTTGGTTGACATTTAAGTAGCTCTTCTTCAATGACCTAAAACAAACTACTCACACAGTGTTGATCTGATTATTCCTTTGGTACAGATGACAGTAATTGTTAATCAGGGGTGCCAACAATTATGCAAGCAAAAATCTTCCACCATTTTTTTTAAAAAGTGAAATTAAAAAATAAAAACATGAGTGCAAGGAATTGGTTTCTGAATGCATAACAAGCACTCAGTCCAATTTTTGTTGTGAAATAAATTGTGGATTGAAAAATTTTTTGCATGTTGCTTTGTGGATTTCTTTACAAATCTTTCTTTTGTTCCAAACACTGAGCTTCCAAAATGTCTTGATTTAAATTCCATGTTCAAGGAATGGCACAGCTCATGGAAGTCCATGATGATAGATCAGACTAGATGATAGAAGCCAGTTACATCTTTGCCCAGTGCAATAATTCTTTGTGCTTAGTGGCCCATTCTTTTGAACAAAATGTGATCAAACTCTATTCAAATGTTATATAAATATAACCATTTGTTTTATAACAAAAGATTTTCTAGATAGGGAGTAATACATATAGTTGACTCCACCATCTTCCTCTCCCTACAGAGACACCTTGGTTTCACCTACTATTAGTTGCCCTTTGCTCCACAAACTCCAAAATGTAGCAACTGCCATTCAATACCGGCATTCATGGAAAGTAGATATTTAAGAAACCATGTGTTGCAATATTTGTCATTGCTACAGAGTGTAGGCTGCTTCATTCAAAAAAGCAAAAAATTGAGATCAAATCCAAAAAATAATAATCAGATTTTTATGCATGTTTTACTTCTATTTGATTACAGTTAAAAATCTCAATGAGGAAAGATCTGAGTCAGTTAAAGAGGCTGAGTTTTAGAATTTTGGTTTATTTTGTTTATTTACTGGAACACACCACACACATACCTATTTCCACCAAGAAATTATAGGTTAGAACGCATTTAACCCTAGGCTGATCTACGTTGGAAGATTAATTAATTAGGCTACTACATTGCATAGGAATACAGAGAACTGTAAGACCAATGAAAGATTATTTAAAAGAGCAATGAAGAATTACTCAAAAGAAGTCTCAACTATTTCAGTGATGGTACTACAAATTTAAATCATTGCCTGATTTATATTGGAGTAAGCAGAAAAAAAATTAGATTGCTTGTTTTAGGTGGGTGCTAGTTTTCAATGCTTTTTCAGTGGTTCTTTCTATGCAGTCTTGAATGAGCTCACTTCCTATTCAGTCGTGCTGCTATTTTTATGCAAATAATTATGCTAATAAAATGATGGAGAAATAATCTCCATTGTTCCTGAGTATGGCATGCTATAACAGATCGCAATTGGAACTGCACGTCTGTAGCAAGGATTTCTTATTTCATATGTTTAGTTCAGGGCAAAGAAGTCCAAACCAAAGTACTCAGCAGTATTGTTTTTTCATGTAGCATTTTTAAATCACAAATCTGTTTGCCATCCCTTTTTCACTGTCACCTATCCAGAATATAATCTAAAGGGAAAACACAGCATTTAATAAGAACTGCTGTTCACATTAGCAGTTCAGATGGGCATGTGAATATGTGTGCAAGTGTGCAAGAGAGAGATGACAGTGATATAACCCTATTTAAAATGATGCAAAATGACCCATACATCAGGAAAACAAAGCTTTTCCCAGATCTATTGAGAGAAATGTGTGTTTTTTCCTCCAATTCAAATACTTTGATAAGCTATACTTCTTGGCACACCTACTATTGTTTTTTTTTTCTTTCTTTTTTCTTTTCTTTCGCTGACAATTCATTTTTGTCTTGTGTGTTGGTATCACTTTTCGTTCCATGGCACTCCCCTGTTTAATCAGCCAGCTACCCTATAATTATATTGAAAATACTATGTAAATACTGAATTATTTTTATGCAGATTTCTTGATAATTATAAGCCTAGTAACCAAAAGCTAATTATGATGTAACTTCCACTTTTTAGATGTTAGGATCAGCCTTTGTTTTATTTTTTTTTATTTTTTTAAAAAAGATAGAGAGAACCAAATAATTACTCCATAGTTCTACAGCATTTACTTTGTCACCAGTCATGTATTTATCTAGTATTACTCTGTAGTTAATTGTCCCTTTTAATGGAAACTGGCACCAGTGTTCTTGGCTTGTCTGCTTCTTAAAGTAGCTTTAAATATTACCAGTATTTAGTGAATTTTTCATGTTTTAGATAATGTTGGGCTAATTTAGCTTCCAGACATGTTTCAAATTAATCATGCATGAAAAAGCACACAAAGATAAAATAATGTTACTCATCCACTTTTTAACAGACAGTTAGCTTGTGAAATATAAAGTGTCCTGTGCAGTATATCTCTATATTCCAAGGAGCATATTCTTGCTTAAATATATTTGGGACTGCAGTCTAAATCTCATTTTTCATTTATTTGATTTTTGAGTCCAGAACATAAATGAAAGAAATATAAATATAAAATTTAAGATACAAGGAAAAAAAACAAAGCCTGAAAAAATTAATTAAAAAATTAATAATTAAATAATAATAATAATGAAAAGAGGATACCACTTAATTTTTTCAGGCAATTGCTATGGATTTATCACAGTTATCCAACTCTATCCTAAACAAAACAAAAACAAAAAGTTGCTGCTAAACAAACAGCAAGTAAAATACAATTAGAAATACTTGCTTAGAATGAAGCATTGGGCAACATTAAAGAAAGAGTGAATGGTAAAAGAAAAAAAAATGCTTCAGCTGTTGAAAATGTCTTGTCTCCTTCTTCCAAAACAATCTGATTGGAATGGCAGGTGTGATATGATTATAAAAATCATAAAATCATAAACATTTTACTTTTAGGGCAAGCCAGTTTGGTGAAGTGGTTTAAGGTATCAGGGTAGAAACCAGAAAGATGGAAGTTTTAGTCCCACCTTAGGCAGAAATCCAGCTGGATGACTTTGAGCCAGTTGATCTCTTTTAGATCTTGGAAGGAGACAATGGCAAAAGTTTTGTGTGAAAACTGGAGTTTTGAGTTGAGTGTGCTTGCTTCTTCCCCACAAATAGTGATTGTATTTAATTTGCATTTAAATTTTATTGCATTCATTCAGATTATAGAAGGAATTTTCAATTATTTTATAACTTTATAATTAGAGTTTTGTAATATACTTAAAAAAAATTCTGGATGGTCCCAGAAAAGATTCCAATAGGTTATTTTGTTGGGAAATCAAGTGACATGTCTTTTAAAACACTTTTGACTGTTAGTCAAAACTGTACGATAAATGACTATTTCATTCTTTTACCAATATATTTAGTGAAATCAAAAACACACCACTGATATGATGTCAGCATGGAAACAGGCTAGAAATAATTCTAGCTTGGAGTATTTGGTATCCTATAACTTAGTTTTCTTTATTTTTTTAAGTATTTCTTTTGCTGGTTTTGCCTTTACTCTTATAATACTTATTTAATAAGTATCAGGTATATATATCAGATTTATGGCTGGTTCAGAACTGAATTGGATAATTAACCTAACAAATGGCAATAAAAATTTAAACAATGGAAATAAATTTAAAAGTAATTTTAAATGGGTTAAAGTTCCAAGACACAATTCTTCAATTCTTCACCTAGAAACATCAAATGCCAAGTATAGCATGAGATAACTGATGTGGTGACATTATTTCCAAAAGAAATCTTGGAATAATAGTTGACTTAAAAGTGAATATGAAGCAGTGATGTAATGTGGCTACAAAAAAAAGCAATTATGAAATTATAGGTTGGATTAACAAAAGTGTACTTTCCAAATCACAGGAAATAATTGTGCCACTTAATCCTTCTTTGATCAGATCTCACTCATGTCCAATTTGAAGCATCACTATATTTAATTGAATTTATTCAATGTAATCATCACTTATCTCTAAAATGATGGCATACAATAAAACCAAATACAAAATATAAAAAAGATGTTCAGAGTAATCAGAACAGGTTTGGAGAAGGGCCATGAAGATGATCAAGAAGTAGAAATTAAATCTTATAAAGAGAAATCAAAGGGGGTGGATATGGTAATCCTTGAGAAAAGGTAGCTGATGATAGGCACAGTATCACTCTTCAAATATTGGATCTAGATTGTTCTTTTTTATTCAAAGCACAAGCAACAGAATTATGAATTTAAGTTGCAGGAAGGTAGATTTAGATAAAATATTGAGAAAAATCTTTGTAGCAATAAACTTCTTAACGATAAAAGCAGTTAAAAACAAACATATTATTCAAAGAGCTGATAAATTTCTTTTTTAACATTTCATATATTCAAATAGGAGCCATATGTAGAGAATTATTTAATCTGGATTCTTGCACCTAGTAAGCAGGGGTGGGATTCTACCAATTCTCATCTGTTCGCTAGAACTGGTTTTTAACATTCTAAGCAGTTCAGAGAACCAGTTGTTAGAAGAAATTACTGGCCTAATCCTGTAAGAAAGGCAGGAAGGAAACATTCTGGTTTGTTGCTTACAGAAAACTGCCTCTCCGTTAAACCCTTATTACATTCTTGGTCAGGGAACAAGATCCTGTCTCAGGAAACTCTTGGAGTTTTTTTCCCTCCTTTTCGGTACTTTCTACTTTTGGTAAAGATCCGGTTACTTTCTCGGTCAATCTCTGGGTAATAATGAGTGAGAACAGCATTTTCTGAAAACATTTCCACAATCATGTGGCCAGTATGACTACGTATATACTCGCATATAAGCCGACTCAGAACGCTTTTTTTCCCCCCCAAATTTGACGGGGCCTCAGGCTTAGTGATGCTGGCATAAATCTGACATTCGCTGGAGCTCAGGCGACCCTTAGCCTAGTGGCGCGCTTCACGCGATTGAGCGTTCATTTGCTTTTCTTCGCGCAATAGTTGCCTGCTCCGACCTTATCACGCTGATGAAGCAAACTCTCTCATCGCACGAAGCTGCCATGCAAAAGTCGCTGCTCCAGCAAGTTGCTGAGAGCACAGGTCACCATGCTAAGTTTGCTGGCTGCAGCCCTTGCTGGCCCTTTGCAGGGCCCTTGCCTGGCCCTATTGCAGCCCTTGCGCCTGGCCCTTTGCAGCCTCGCTTGGCCCTTTGCAGCCCTCGCCTGGACCTTTTGCAGCCCTTTCTCCCCGGGCGCGTCAGCGTCATGGACGCATGGAGTCCTCGCAACTTTTGCATACACCTGAAAACGGTACTTTTGCGCCTCTGTATTTTCTCCCTTCCTATATGCGTGAGCTTTATGCAAAAATGCCTCATTTGGGCAGTTTTTTTACGAGGGTCAGGGAATTATGCTGAGATCGGCTTATATGCGAGTATATACGGTATATACCGAAGGCACATGGATTCCGACTACCTTCTCACCAAATGCTATTACCTTCCCAGCCTTCCTATCTATCTATTTGCATGGTTTCAAACCATTGGGTGGGCAGGACCTGGGGCAAGTAATGGGAGTTCACCCAGTTGCAAAGTGCTTGGGTCTCAAACCTGGACTGTCAGCTTTCTAGTTGATAAGGTCTGCAACTGATGACCCATTGCACCTCATGTGTGTATAGCAATAGTAGTAGCACTTAGATTTATATACCACTTCCCAGTGCTTTACAATTCTCTTTAAGGAGTCAGCCTATTGCCCCCAACAATCTGGGTCCTCATTTTACCCACCTTGGAAGGATGGCAGGCTGAGTCAACCTTGAGCCTGTCAGGATCAATTCCCTGGCAGCTGGCAAAATTAGCTATGTATCCTATATGTATAAAGGATTAAAAAGAATCATGAGAAGACTGCTGTTGTGGAATGTGTATAGAAATGTTTCGATCTGACTCCAGTCCAATAGAAGTTATGGCAAGGAAAGGTAGAGTCACACCGTTTATTTGTTTCTGCATAATTAAAATAAGTGCAAAATTCTACACTTGCAAGAATTTAACCAGGATTATTTTTTTCTTCTTTGAAAATAATTCTGAACCATTTTCCCTTCTAGCTTTTCCCTTCCAGTTAAGAAAGTGACAGACGAAGATTTCAGTGCAGAACTACTCTGGGCAGTTGTGTCTGTTTTTGTTTTAATTAGAAAGTGGAAAGAAAAAAGAATAAATACAATGTTTCATACACAATTGGCAGCTTACAACAGTACAGGTTTGTGTTAGTCTGGCTGACTCTCTGCTGTACGATAATTAGAATAGTAGAGTTGGAAGGCATCTTAAATGTCACCAAGTTCATTCTCCTGCCAATGCTACTATTAGGCATTATGAGGCATCTGCCTAAGCTGCAGAAGCAGTGAGAGAGGAAGAAATAGCAATATGTTGGAAGCAGAAATGTTTGGTCAGCAGTTTCCCAGGGCTCCCAAGTTGGCTCAATCGCCTTTGGTTAATGAAGGATTCTGTTCCCCTCCCACTGTTGAACTAACATTCAATAACTCTACCAGTTGAATTTTCCCATAGAATAAGAAGAAAGATAGCAAATCCCTTGATATCAAATGCCTTGATAGAAGTATCAAGCAGTGGAGAATAGTTAAATTATTGAATCTCTCATAGGATTCAACACAGTTGCAATGGGAAAGATTTATATTTCAGCCTCCCTTATTTAAGCTACATATGGGAGTTCCCAATCTCTTTGAAGAAAAGATGAGCTTTAAAGGAATAATGGCACAATTCCATGTATGATCAACCAAAAAACAAGTGACATTGAATCTTTTTGGTTTGAGGTGAATATGTATACAATTATAATCCAAGAGAGTTTTCAGGAAGTAGTAGCAGGAATAAACATGAGGAAGGCAAAATTGATTGAGAGTGAAACAAAGTATAACGGCTGAATGAGAAAAAATGGTCACAAGATAAGAGATTTGGAATTCGTTATCCAACTGGAGGCTGAGGAAACTAAAATAATGCATTCTGTTATATCGTAAAGCAACCATATAGAAGTAGTAGACAAGATCATGTATTCTTCTTGTTTATATGCCCCTGCATATTCAAAAACATAATCACTATAATGGTTTTTTAAACAATGTTTTTTTGAATGTACCAAAAAGGCCTAGTGTGCACATCATAATTCCACATGTCATAGAACCTAAACTTGAACCATATAACAGCTTAAGAATGATGTAATGTAGTGGAAACTATCTGCTCTTAAGGTATTCACATTATTTTGATTTGCAAAATTTCTACCATTTTAAAACTTGAAACTAAAACTTAAGTGAAAGTATAGGAGTTGCTGGGAGAGGGGGAGTATCCCAGGGAAAGATAAAAATTAACTTTCTCTTCAGCTGTCATTCAATGGTGGAAGTAATTTATAAATGGAACATATGGATACTTCTGTGAGAAAACTCATATTGAAAAGCAGCCACATTATTTATTCCATTTTATTCCTAAATATGAAAATGTCAGTCTTGTTTCACGAAGTGATCCTTCTTACTTTTAAAATGAAAAAAGGAAAGTTTTCTTAATATAAAACAAAATTGCAACATATTTTAAGAATGACACTTTGTTCTGTAACAGACTGATAGCCATCAAAGATAAATTTATATAAACTTCTTATGTGGTTAAAAGAGATTCTTTCGGTGAATTGCACATACATTGGCTTCCTTGCACTATGAGGTAAATATTTTATGTTAACAAAGTAGGTTTTGGACAATTTATTTTTAGGGGTGGGAAAATAAAATGAAGCACACCTGGATAATGAGGATCTTTTTAATGGGCATGAACTTTTTAGTTTGCAAGCTTCTTTTACCATAGGCTTTAACCTTAAATAGTTAAATTACTGAACTCTATTTCTTTGAATATTGTAATATTTAAGCCATATTGTACTCAGAAGTACTACTTATAATGATCATTCCAAAATCTAGGTGGCATTGACCAGCTGGGATAGAGTTATACCTGATATATAAGATATATAAATATCTAGAAATGAATATTTTAGAAAATTGGTAATAATGATTCATACAGTAATTGATATAATTAATTTATAGTTGGGCTCTAAAGATTCAGTTACTTGATTAGCTGAGTAAAAAAATAAGCATAGTTAAATCATTTTTTTTAAAATGCCAGTATTTAGAAAATTCATATTCAATAGAGAAAAAACATTTGTCATCTTATGTTAAGCTGTACTCAGCTTCCATTTCTTGACAGGAAAAGACATTAGAAACAGTTGCTTTTGCTGTGTCAAAATTATATTTTCTAGTGTAATACCCATAAAGTACAGAACAGAACCAGTTCATGAATGCATTTGTACTACTTGTTTATAAATAAACAAGATTTGTTCCTTAATAGCTGATTGTGTGAACTGATTCAGCTAAAAAGAATGAATATCTGCTGAAATCAGGCTGAACAGATCTTGCTATGCATATAAGCACGTAGAAGTTGTCAGTTGTCCCATCAAGTTTGCCAAATCAAGAAGTTTGAGGCTAAGTTGTAGGATGCTAGATTTGTGAAGGTGGATTTAAAAATTCAAGTTATGCCTGATGTAGCCAGCTGGAACATTAACTTATGTAAACAAATTCAGAGATGTTTGATGCAAACAGGAAGGTGTGTAAAATAAGAGACATGCATTTTCTCCGACATCTACATCAGTAGTCAAATGCAAAGGTACCTTAAACTTATTATGGTGTATGGAGGTGATGTGGAATTAAAAAGCAGATGTCCCTTTTTTTTTAAAAAAAAATCATCATTTGGACTTCAGATGCCCTCATGTGAAGTTTTTCAGGAAAGCAGTTTTAGCTGGGTATGAATGATCCAGAAAGGCTCTTCATGGCAGAAATGAGAATTGTGGCTGGAAACAAATCCTTATACATTAATGCTGCATGATACATTATAATAGATTAGCCCCTTCAGGGGAGGTTCATAACTCAGAAGCAACTTCTGACATTCCAAAGGAAGACAACATTTTCGAAAATGTAGTACTTCACATTCAGCAGCTGATTCATATGAATATTGAAGGGGGATTTCTAAAGAAATTCATTGAAGTTCACTAATAGTGCACACCATATTGTTCCTGATAGATAATGTGGTACATGGTTGTCTCAGTGAAGTAAGATAAGCTAAATCTTAAAAATCCATTTCATGTATGGGACAGAGACAGTATATATTTTATTTAGATTCAAGCATAGGAAAGGAGCAGGATTACAAGGAGCAATGACAGCACTGCAAAACAGACAAATATTTACTTCCATTGCTTTGTTGAATTGCAAAAGGATTTCTACTTAATGAGCTGAAAGATTCAGCTCTGTTTTCTTGAAGGAGTGTTTAATTTTCAATGATTTGGTTTTGAGTTGCTTTATTAGGTGGTACAGAATACACTTCTAAGAACATAAGTGAGGGGGAAAAAAACAACCAAACTACTTCCCCTCCCTTAATTAGCAAGGGAAACCTCAGCAGCTACTGTATTTCAAGAAACCTCTGATAGTCAGCAAAAACATCAAATGTCTGAACTTAATTGCCAGAACAAAACATGAATTAAAGTAGCTGCCTCAGATTTAATATCTATTACTGTTCTGGGAAACAGATTTAGCCTGGTCTTTCATTTGAAGGAGCCAATAAGATGGCTCCTTTTTCTTTGCTTTGTTTGTTTTTGTTTTTTTTTTAGGGAAAAAAATGTCCAGAGAATGGCTACAGCCATGACCACATTTCTCCTTATATGCACACACCCCTTCTCTAGTAGTGTCTGGGAGGACTTGAGGAGAAATATTATCAAAAATCTTTTACCAGAAATCTTAGGCTCTGGTGAAAAAAAAAACACAGAAATGACAGAAAACAGCCAGAGTGTGCAGGAAGTGATTTTCCACCAGTAGCCCATTTATTTATTTATTGGTGCATTGATTTGCTTGTTTGCATCACCATGCATTGGTCTCCATGCAGTTTTTAAACACCTTTAACACCCATGAAGATGACATAGTCTGTCCAGTTGTGCAAACATTTTTCTTAGGTAGTTAAAATATTTGGTGAATGTGTTTAAAAATGGGCAACTCTATTTTTCGATTACAGTCAATGGAGAAAACCAATCGCCAATCAAAAATATTGAAATCCAGCTTAATAAGTTCTGCCAAGTTCTGTTACTTGTTTCTCTAGCCAGACAATCACCATGAAAAATGGTAGAAAGTAAGAGTGTTTGGGATTTGGGGGGATGGCACTACCATGTTTCAACCTGTCACCCACTACTGGTAGCTGCTCTAGTGTCATCACTGCATATAAAATACCATTCTAAAGTCATCCCCTTCTGATACTGATTCCCATGATGGGTGAAAATGAACAGTGTGAGAAACACTTCAGCAGGTTCAGCTATCACTCTATTCACCACGAGGGCTTCTGATTTGGGACTGTAAGTAACAGTTTGATTTCCCATCATGGAATCATGCTAATATTTTTAAAGGCATTTTAAAGACACTAGGATTTCTAGATGTCAACTGAAGAATTTGAATTTAAAACTGCAGTCTGGGCTATGATTGTTACATTTAAGCTCAATTGATTATGGTGCTTTAGTGTCCCAAACTGGACCCTTGATTGCAATTAGATTTGGAGTTTCCTGATTTAGATTTGCTTGTTGGTCTATCAGCAGATCTTCCCCTCTCTTTATTGTTGTTTGTTACTTGAAATTTCTGAGTTTTTTTTTTTTAAAGTAAAAGCTGATTTTCAACATGAACAGCAGTGGAAAAAGAAGCTTTTAAAAAATTATTTTGCAGTTGATGCATGGTATTTTATTTCATTTTCTTTTCTTGGTTTTGGTACAAAGTGATTGCAAAGTGAGGCCATGAAATTATGATCCAACATTTGCCATAGGGAAGTTTTGGAAGATGAAAACACTAGATTTCTAATGTGACCTGATACAGTTGAGTGACTCCAAAGTCACCAATCAGTCCCCAAATATAAAAAAGACATCTGATCAGATTGTCATGCTTTGTGTTTAATGAAGTGTTACAAGGACTTTGACACAAGCCGTTACCCAGTATTTACTTATCCAAGGCAGAAACCTATTGGAAAATTGAGTGAAATTATCCATAGTTTAACAGCTTCAAGCAGACTGCAGTATAATACACATTTTTAAAACATGACACTTTGAGTTTGTTGGTGTTCACATATTATTATAGTGCAATATTGTGCCTTAATAACCGTGTGTTATTGACTCTTTTTAAACTTCAGGATACTTCATTCAGGAAAAACACAGTTTGCCAGTGTTATATTCAAGCAAATATTAATATCCTATTTCATAATCAAGCTGATCTATTCTTTGATTGAGCGAATACATTGTGATAGCATACCTTAATCAAATTCATATTGGTTACAAGTCTTATTGTTTCATCCATTATCAGCTGTGTTCATAAAAAGCAATTATACGCAGGTAAAGCAGACAGAATTCAAGTAAATGGTTGGGATGAGTGATAATAATGCTATGCATTTTATAGATGTCCAGGTATTGATCTATATTTTCCTACTTTGTTAGTGTACACTGATGTATGTTCTCAGATCAGGACATCCAACTCTGTTCTGCAGAATGTATTTAGGACCATTAGCATTATGTGATACATTATTTCACAATCATTAACATTTATCAATGAGAACTTTTAGTTGCCTGAGAATTCTGTCTGGGAAAGTGAGTGTGCAGATATCCACTGTGATGTAGCTATGCTAAAATACAATCATGCAATCATCACAGATAACAAGCACAGTCTGCAGACCCAGGAATTTAATGTTAGATTTCAGTACATTTAAGAAAGCATGTTAGCATTTTCCTCTGTGACACAAGTATACTTTCAAAGACTTTCCTATACAGCAGACTCAGATTTATTTATTTATTTAATTTTATTTATATTGCCACCTATTTGCCCATGGCAATTTGAGGCAGCTTACACAATGTAAAACAATATTTAAAATAAAAAATAAAAACAGAAACAAAAAAAATCAATAAAAATTAACAAAAAGAATCAAATAAATTAGTAAAGTACAATAGAACAAAATTTGGAAATGTTTTTTTGTAAATTAAAAACCAACTCCCACCCCCACCCCCTGCCCCTATGACAGCAGATCATACTAGCCATTTGATGGGCTCCATACCTCTCTGGATTCCCCAGGCCCCCTGGCAAAACCAGGTCTTCAGTGCTGGAAGGCAGGTTAGCGGGGTGGGGTGGGAAAGCAGATTTTGCAGTGTGGAGGAGTGGGGAGGGAATGGAGATAAGTTTTTGTATTATATGAGGATTAGAGACCTAAAGGTATTTAAACAGAGGCTGGATAGTGTTCTGTTTTAGGTATTGTAGTGGATTCTGCACCAGAAAAGGGTGGAAGTAATTGACTTTCAAGATCCCGTCTATATTTATGATTCTATGTTAATAGTGATTTAACAAGTTTCAGGATAGTCAAGAACAGAGAAAAGAAGACTAAGATTTCCTGTCCCTGTTTGTTCTGCTTCCAGACTGGCAAAGTAGTTTGCTGGGACTTGCAGTCCAATGTAACAAAGTCAAGAGTCAAGCACAGCTTATAAGAAAAAGTGACCAAATTCAGGTCCGCAAGAAAAGTCTGGATGAGATCTAAGTTGCAGATACCAAAGATGTAAGACTAAAATAACCCAATTAAAATCATTCAACAATAATTTAGTGGACCAACTTTTTAATAAAATAAATACATCCTCCAAAAGGACCCTTCTCATTAAAATCCTTCCTTCTTAGAAATATTAATCACCCCCTGCTCAAATATATGAATAATACTAATATAGTCCCAGCTGTAGGAGCATTGCCTAAATTAAGTCTAAGTACATTGTGGGGTTCTTCCAGTTTTGTGTCAAAATAAAGGATGATAATTACTGAGCATTTATAAAGCTAACAGATTTTTTTTTCCTGCTCAATTATATAGGGAAAATATAAAACTAATTTATAATCTAATATATAAATATCAATTCACATTCTCTGATGGCCCCAATGCTACTCAAACAAAAATGGAGTACACTGTTTGCCTCAATGTAATTAACACTGCATTTAGTTTAGACAAATAAGTCTCAGGAGGTATATTACATTTGCAGTGCAAGATACCAACCCAAGCTTGTTTTATTCACATCCATTATGTTTTAGAACAGTTTTCTAATAATTAATTAGAATAAACAGGGACAAAGCTGAACATTCTTTATTTGGGTTTATTTGGGTTTTCACAAAAACAAAATACAAATAAAACATCTTTTTTGAAAATAGTATGGTCCCAGGTTATCACCTCTTCATACAGACACCAAACTCAATTTCATGCTCATTTTTATATTCTGTTCCATATCTTATTACCGTTTTATATTTTCTTACACAGTTTTTCCCTTCTTTTAATTTTCTCAACTCATTTCAAATCATATATATTTATACTTTTGTCTATCCTGTTTCAATTTCATATTATTCTTTTTATTAAACAAATTTTCCCTGTAGTTACCCATTGAAGTATAACACCTTTATAACTTTTAATTTTATCCATTCAAACTCTTATTTAAGCTTCTATATATACCTTTAAGATTATTAGCATTCATATAATACATAACTTCCAGTCGAATTCTGCTTGGTACATTCTTAAAAAGAAAAAAATATATCTATATCTATATCTATACTATATCTATATCTTATATCTATATCTATGTCTATGTCTATGTCTATGTCTATGTCTATGTCTATGTATGTGTGTGTGTGTGTGTGTGTGTAAATAAAGCACACATTCTTTCCAATTCAATTCTATCATTAATATTCATTAAAATCTTAACATCTTTAACATTTCTTTTCAATTAAATATCATACTTCCTTGGGAATACTTTAAAACTTTCCATAGTTAATTCTTTTTTCCATATTTCTCACTTATATTTTATAAATCATTACTAATAATTAAAAATGTTCCCATTTAATTCTCTCAATCATTTAATTCATTTATTTATTATCAAACATCCAACTACCTTACAGTAATATTTTATTCCATCATTTTAATCATAGTTTCTAAAATTATTTCTGTTTGTAATATAACAATGCTATCTTATGTACCTTTGCAGAATCCCTTTTGCAATTAAATTTTCATCCATATCTCTAAACAAGCTTATGTTACAATCCTTATATCTTTTCCTGTTTCTCCATTTCTTGTTTCTGCCTTTTTACAACTTATTTTCCTTGCCTTCTTCCCCCCTCTCTTCTCCTTCCCCTTTTACTCCCTCATCTCTCTACTTCTAACTCTCTCATCTGTAAACCCTCCTCTCTTGTTGCTTTCTAATATTATACTTATCTTTCAAATTCTTCTTCTTTTTGATTGTTTTTCTTGTCTTAAACCTTTCACTCTCTTTCCTTTTCCTTCCCCCCCCACTTAAATTATTTGATCATTAAAGATGGCTTCTTCTTTGTTCTCAGTCTTCTTGTTCTGCAAGCATTTCTTGTTGTTCCTCATAGTTCCAGATCTCAATTTCTAAGAATTGAAATACGAAGCCAAAAAGAACCACTCCCTTCTTGTGCATCTTCCTTCCATTTTTAAGTTCCATTTTCAGTTCTTCTAAGAGTGATACCATTTTAAAGACTGTTAAACAACCACCCAGTTAATTTTAGTCATCCAGATGCAAAACCAAAAATCGCCAAATAATCCAAATAATCCAAGGCTGTTTCTTCTTGCTTCTTTTTTTCCACTTTCTCTTCCTGGGGTTCTATTATTTTGTTACCAAGTTTCAATAAAATGTATCTTTGAGGAATCTTGTTAAAATTTCACTGTAAGTTCCTTTTAGTTACAGTTCCATTCCTTAGTTCCAGGCAGCTCTCCTCCATTTTTCCAGATCCTGCCCTTTTATTCTTTTTTTTTTTCTCCTTTTCTGCTTTTGAAAAACCTTTAAATATCCATAAATCTTTATTATTCCTTTGAACTTTTATTTTCAGCTTAGATGCCTATTAATGTCAAATGCCATTTTTTTCAGTTTCTTGCTTAAGTCTCTTAGCTGTCAGTATAAGGAAGGGAAGAAAAAAAAAACCTAATCCTTTCCCTTCTCTCTCTCCTCCGCAGCTTCAAAATCTTCTTTTGGGAACAATGTTATTAAAATTTAAATTCCAGGGTACCTTATTTGTTGCTTTTGCTGTTTGACCCAATCAACCAAAACTTTCTCTTCTTATCTTCCTCCTGCACATTCTTTTCCAGTCGAGTTCTTCTTTGTGGTGGCCATTTCTGACCACCGCTACAACTGCCTTTGGGAAAGGGAGTAATGGCCAGCTGGGGAGGAGAGATGCGGCTCTCCTCAACCCTGCAAGCAGTCTCCCCCTTCTTCACCATCTCTACAGGGTGGCTTAGCCCCGAAACCAGCCAGCTCGGGGCAATCCAGTGGTGAGCATGGATCGAAGCCTCGTAGAGACGAGGTTTTGGTCTGTCGCCGAAGAAGCTCAAACCGGAAGTCTCAAAGCTGAACATTCTTGAATATAACAACTGAATTCCAACTGAGCCTGTAATGTTAAGTTACCTCTTCAGATAAAGTCTTGGGACAAAGTCAAAGATTAAACTTGTTTTTTCATCATATAATGTAACTGCACTAAGATGAGACCCAGGGGTTAATCATATTAACAAAATCAAAATATGGGGAGGAAGTGGGTCAACAGAAAAATGCTTGAACATCTGCACTGACATTTGAAATAATTGGCCAGGCTCAAATGCCATCTTTTAAAAGATGAAAGTTACAATTTCCTTTTCCCACACCAATCATCCTGGTTGAAAGAAATATGGTTTGCAACAGAGACTATGTACACATTTGGCAAGGCATAGAAACTTTCCAGCACACTCCTATCATTAGGGAACAATTCTATACATATTTACCAGGAAATAAGCCACTCTAGCAAAGTGAGACTGACTTGTGGGTAATATGTGTTATTTCATAGTACTTAATCCAATACTTGTGCTGATGCTTTGCTTTGTGTGTGTGTTTCTCTCTGTGTGTGCACACATACACAGGTGTGTGTCATTAAGTCAGCATTGACTCCTAGTGACTGCCTGGACAAATAGCATGACAAAACCTTGCAGTTTTCTTAGCAAGGTTTTCAATAAGAGGTTTGCCATTGCCTCCTTGCTAGGGCTGATGGGAAAGTGACTGTCCCAAGCCCATCCTGCTGGTTTTGTGCCCAAGGTGAGACTAGAGTTCATGATCTCCCCTTGGGGAAAACTGGCTCTCTTAACTCTTTAATGTAATGAAAAGCTTTACATTATTAAAAAAAAATTAAACTACAGGTAATGAGTTTATTTTACATGATTTTCTCATCAGATTTCATAACTTTTGTGGGGAAATCAGTTGCTAGAAAAAATAGACAATTGGGGCTGTATGCTGAAAAGTATACTTGCTTGAGCTTCTTGACCAGGTTTGTAATTCAGCTGGGGATAACTCATAGATTAGAAACCTGTATCTTTTCATCATTTTATAGATTTAGATATGTTTTGCACATAGGACCAATCCATCATTTAGCATGATGATCATGATCAAGGTCTACTTAGCTATTAGCAGGTGATCAGAGGATGTTATTTCCATCTTCAGATGACCTCAGTAACTTGTTAAAGCTTAATCCTGGACAAATTGATGAACATAAACTATAGTTTAAGGTGGGAAAACTCATCTATCTATTCTGATGAATCATTCCAGCATATTAGTCTAAAGCAGCATCCCCCTGCATGATCAGTATCAAGATCCAAGGTTCAATGGGATTATCAAAGGGATCAAGGCATTATTCTTACGAGATGTAGTAGCAATATTAATATTAATGTCATTGTTCTGAGTAAGGAATCAGGACTCTAACATTTTTTGCAGGTTCAAGAAATCCTTTATTGAGTACATCATATTAGCATTAGAAAGGTGAAGCTAGCTCTAAATTATTCCCATGCTCATGGATAGTTAAAAGAATAAGATCTCCCCACTCCCTTTGTCCCTCAGGTCACATGGGCCAACCAGGCCAGATATAGACTCCCGCTCAACTTCAACAACTCTCCATTAAACAATCTTGGTTCATATGCTGGCTGGGTGATGTTATGGCTAGCTGGCTGAGGCACCACATTCCTCCATGCTCTCCTCCCTTTCCCTTGAATGGCAACCAAGAAACAAAGTAAGCATGGCTTCAAGCTGAAGTTGTTTTGCAGGTTGACAATTAAAGTAGTATTAAACAACTTTTCATATAATAATGTTTGGGCATTGCTGAACAATCTGCATCTTCATGAAGGGGTCCATGAGCTGAAGAGTTTGGGGATCCCTGATCTAAACTGTAATCTACAGTATCCACATACTTTTGATATAAGCAAAAATAGAAAGTGTAATTTCTGAAAAATTAAGCCAATGCTTCTCAAATCAAAGTCATGATAAAGAAGGAAAAGGGGAAAATTTAGCTGTTCCAATCCTGTACAAATGTAGCCAAATATTATGTGTGAATAAACAAGAAGAATGCATCAAGAGAACAATTAGTAATCAAAGAGAAATCATAGAAGACAAGAGAAGCAATCAATTATGTTAGTTTCATGATTTTGATAGTCATCCATCACCATTTCTACTGATGAGTTACATAGCAACAGATTTCATTCTATATACTAAGCCTTAGTTTGCTTAATCATGGCTTATTAAATAAATAACATTTAGCTAGTTAAATTTACCATATAATATTTATTTGTTCATAGCTGATTAGACATAAGAAAGCAGAAAAAGTTTCTTGTTTTCATCCAAATAGCCTTTTTTGACAGGTTTGTAAAAACTGCAGGTTCTTAATCAATGATCTCCCTAGCTACCCCAACTATCAGTTTGTATGGAATTAAAGAGTTTTTAGTCCCACCCATCTGATTATAGAAAATTGGAATCTTTTGTATGGTTGTGGGGTCATGGTGATATATCCACAGCTATAAAGTTCAGAATCATACAGGGAAATGTTTTCCCTGTGATATTCTATTGAGATAAATAAAGTATTGAACTTTAATATTGGAGAAAATCTAGCCAAGAAAACAAACAAATGAATAACAGAACCTATCAATCCGAAATGTTCACTTAAACTGTAAATTGCCAGACTCAAATTTTTGATACATTATATAAAGACATATCACTTTTGAAAAATCCATAATGCTGAAAAAACTAAAAAGAAAAATGAGAATGATGAGTGACAAACTGAAGTTATTACATTAAAGTGTAATGTTTTCTGACAGTCAACACTAACTTGATGTATACAATCAATCAAATCAATCAATCAAAGTTAAAAGAATATCAATCAATCAATCAAGGTATATTGTGTTCATATAGGAAACTTTTTACAAATAACTTATTTATTTATTAGATTTATACCCTGACATTAATTCAGGAGCACAATGTAGCGTACAGGTTGCTGTCTTTTCCTTTTCCCACAGCAGTAACATGGTAAGGTTGGTTGCGCTGAGAAATGGACTGAGTCAAAGTGAGCTCCTATAACTGTGTACTAAATTCCAGATCTTCTCGTAGGCCAACGGTTTAACTACTGCTCTATGATGGCCTACTCTAATGACTATTCCTCATCGGCCACCTCAGCTTTTGTGTAGTGCTTGATTTAATGAAGTGTTTTCCTCCACTGAATATATAAATTGTAATAACAATATAATAAGTCATACAAACCATTTCAAATAAAAATAGAGTCCTAAAAGTTTGTTAGTATAGAAATCAAAATCTTCTATGTAGCAGAAGAGAGAAAAGAAGAACAAACTCACTGCCTAGTGTGTCCTCAGCCACAAATATGAGGAGAAGAAAGGTTTTCAGTGGGCAAGCAGATTACACCATCTGGGTAATTCAATTTTTTTTACTACCGGTAAAAAAAAATTGGGATTCAATTTTTTTTACTACCAGTAAAAAAAATTGGGATTCAATTTTTTTTACTACCGGTTTTGTGGGTGTGGCTTGGTGGGAGTGGCTTGGTGGAAATGACAGGGGAAGGATACTGAAAAATCTCCATTCCCACCCCAGTCCTGCAGGAAGATTACTGCAAAATCCCCATTCCCTCCCTCCCAATTCCACTAACCTGCTTTCCAGCTCTGTTCTCTTGTGCAGGGGAACAAAAGAAGACCCAGCTGATCAGCTGGGACTCAGGAGGCAGAGAATAGATGGGGGTGGGGCCAATCACAGATGGTATTTGCCGGTTCTCCCAACTACTCAAAATTTCTGCTACCAGTTCTCCAGAAGTGGTCAGAACCTGCTGAATACCACCCAGTCTGGATCACACATACTTCTAAAACATACAGATACAATTCTGTACATACTTGGTACATACTTCTAAAACATAATACTATCATGTACATGATACATACTTCTCAAACATAATACAATTCTGCCAAAATTGATACTTCATAATCCTGTATCTTTTGGGAGCTTGTTTTGTGATCTTAAGGTACTTCAAAGAGTGCAGGGAAAACTCACCCTTCACTCTCCTTCAACAGTGAGAAAATAAAATTTTTAAGAGCAAGAGTTTTGTTCATAGATTCCATTATATAAAAGAAAAAAAGAGCACTATCTTTCTTTTCATTATTTGCTCAATTGAAACCCAGCTTCCCATTCATAAAACAGTCAAGTCAGCCCTTGTCCAGCCATTTGTTCCAGAGCAATTCATGAAGGTTGAAGGATTAGACATAAGCCACATTTACATTTAAAAATAATAAAAGTCTTCTTGCAGCTAGTAGGTTTCATAGTCAATAGTGTTTCTTCTTTAAGGTGTTCATAGGCTTCAGATTTATGCATTGAGGCTTAAATTATAATTTTGTTTCAAGATGTTTGGCTAACAATAGCAGCCAGCAAAGTCTTCTGAAGAAAGATTTGACTCAGCTGAAATTAATGAAGACTAAACAAATACAACAAGGACCCAGGACAGTTCTTGTGGCTTGGGAGAGAAAAAAAGAGAATGCATTGATTATAGTATACTGGCAGATGTCTGTGTGAAATAGGGAAGGGGAATGTGTTATGAACAGAAATAAAGCTCATAATCCAGGCAACATTTTAAAACAGATGCAGACTGGTTGCATGGCTTCCAGAAATGGCTTTGAGACATGCTAAGTAAATGTATAGCTGTCACCATGAATATAGCTTACATTCTTGCTGTCTTAACCTCAGGCAGAAAAAAACTAATGCTTATTGGCATAACACATTTTCCCCTCAAAATCAGCACCGAAATTAATGTCCTAGGAGAAAGGTGGGGTGGGGAGAATTTAGTGAAAAGGTAATTATTCCAAAGAGTAGTTGGTTTTTAGTATGGAAGGAATGCACTGTACTTGCTAAAAAAAATTCTTTTCCAATTAAGTGGTTGTTCTTTTCCCCAAAGAGTTGTTTGTTTGAAAACTCATTTAACATGTGTTCCTCATCTGGATAGTGAAAATCCAAATACAAAAGCAATTTTTGGCAAAACACTTGAGACAAGGATGTAGCACACACGTGTGATATTATCTCTTCTAAGAGAAAAAAAATCCCTTACTTCCCCCAAAAAACTTTATTTAAAAAAATCTTATGCAGCCTTTTCTGATCAGGCCTGGATTGGTTTAAGGCAACAACCATCTATAATATTATATTGTACATTCACATTAAATTGTAATTATAGGGATTTGTTAAAGGAAAGCAAGGACATTGGCTTGTTCCCTGGCTTATCCCATTAAAATCTATGAACAAGGTTGAATTATGTTGACCATTTGTTTGAGGTATCTTTCCCCAATAAATATTCCTGTTTTATTCCAGTCTTTCACAGCTTAGAGTAATTGTTTTGCAGAAATATTAACACATTTCTATCCCATTGTTTATGAAAAGAAAAATGATCGAACTGAAAAAGGAAATTAAATCAAGAAAAGAAGTATGCAAAAAAAAAAAAAGCCCAAACAAACTTGGAAATAGGGATGCATATGGTAAAGATAAATATTTTAATTATATATCCAGAAGATTGTTTATACAGGTACATATTTTCTCAATTATGTGACTAGTACTGGAAATAATGGAAAATAAGACAACAAATAGAGATTCACAATTTAAAACTAGTCCAAAGAATGGACCCTATTAAAACAAAACCAGCATATAAAACAACTAAGTAAAAGAAATATTTGTTTTGAAAAGCCGATATATATTTTATATGTACCTGGATTTTCTTTTCTTTTAATGAAGTCATCACCCTTATTAAGAACATAAATATTTAATTACAGAATATAACTGTTTAAATAAGAAGGCCAGCTAGTTTGATCTTACATCTTGAAGTGACAAAACTTGGAGGCAAATAGATTTGTGACAGTTAAAAAAAAATTCAGAGTGACATGTGTCTAAATAAGTTTGATTAGGAAGGATATTCAGGAGGTCACTGCTATATAGTACTCTACAACTGGGCAATTGTAGAAGACACTTAAATACATTCCTAAAAATATCTGGTATTTGCTTCTCTGTATACTACTTATTTCTCATTTTAAAATAGCCCCCTTCACATTACTTGGCTATTATGAGATTAAAACTGTGAATGCTTTAAACTCTTTGTTCTGCCCTTTGGTCACCTCAGGTGATGTTCATACATGAGATAAACTATCTTGATTGGGAAGAAATGGAAAATTGAGATGTGCAAAACATGAGGAATTCAAAGATGTTCTTAGCGCCAATGGTACTGGGGGCCTACAATTCAAATATGAAATAACAACATTGAGATTGGGTGACTTCTAGTGTTCTGAGCCTGATATGTGGTTGGCTTGAACTCAGAAGAACTTCTGGAATCAATGAATCATCACAAATGCATTCATAAAGGGCAGACTAGCCTTTTAAAACCTGAAACATAGCTTTGAGCTTGGAACTTTTTGAATTCAACACACTGTACTTGCTTTGGAGGGTTCCAAAATTGCACAAGTGAATTTGGAAGACACTTTTTCCCCCTAAGCACACCTTTGTTTGCATCTCAAAAACTTAATAAGCATTTTGGGGGAAGAATCTTGTAAACCTATACTATTTCTTCAATATCTATTTGATCATCCAAAAGACAAACCCAGTGCAAAAGAGTTACCCATCCCTGGAATATGTGTATAGATTCTGTAAGAAACTATTTGAGGTCCACCTCTCAGAAAAGCTAGAAATATGAGGAGTTTGATAAAAATGTATTCCTGCTTCTTTGGAGACCTTGAGTTTTCTTTATCTGTTCTAAGATGCAGAATCAAAATTGTGGGGCTTAGGACCTCATCAATAACAAGAAGTATTATCCTCAATATTAATGATTTTGCCATAGATTCCTAAATTAGAGTGTCTACTGTACATTTTAGTTCTTTGGTTGTTTGCTTTTAAATGTCGATTTCTTAAGTAATACATAGCAAGAAAGAAAAACTTTTTGATGATGTATGAATGAACTTTCTCCAAAGAGATACTGAGTGATAAAATGTCCTGCTATTCAAACATGTAAAAGCCATTACAACTTCCCTACCTCCTCTGTTAAAATCTCTTCTAGGAATAGCCAGTAAAGAGATGAACTTTGTAGCATACAGAAATGCAGAAAATGAATGTGAAGACCGCTAATGAATTAAGTGTCTTTTTATTTCTTTTCTGTTTGGTATGAAAATACCAGAGCTGGTGAAAACTAGTAAAATGATGATTGCCTAGAGAGTACCTTGAAATAAGGAATGCAAGCTTATAGGAATGTTACTATTTTCAAATGATAAACTGGGGGCTATTTTGCACATTACATTATTAAAGGGATGCACCTAAGATGTCTTAAGTGCCACTGAGGTTGGTGGTTCATTTCTTTATTGTTCAATTGTTGATAATGAAAGTGTTTTATCAGCCCAAAGTAATAAAATAAATGTTTCAGCGTTTATTTTTGCTGCAGCCTTGTAGCACATACTGGAAAGACACCATTCTGTATTGTTTCTATGTCTAGACTATCCATCACCAAAATCCTTGATTAATGTAGAAAATCCCTAAATGTATGTTAAAATGTCCAAAAATTACACAATCTGGCATTTAAATAGTGGTGTCATATTGGGAAGAGACTTAAAATGTTGAAAGAAACAAGGTAGATGAAATATATGTTTTCTTAAAATCTTTAATATATTTTATATTACAGGGTATAACAAACAAACCAAAATAAAATAATCCATCAGTGACTGTACAGCAGAGGAAAATAAAAACAATTGCATATTTTGAAAATAATTCCATCTCTATATGCTGACATTCAATATTAGAAGGCTCTCTTTAGATTCCTGTTTCACTTTTAACAGTCAACATACATCTTCATAGCAGACAGAAAAGTCAGAAAAAGAAAGATATATAATATATTATTGGTCTTCTTGTTCATTTTCTGCATTTCTGTATGTTACCAAGTTCATCTCTTCACTGGGAAAAAAAAGAAACAAAGAAAAAGGGGGAAATATTCTTAAAAATTACTGTGGATAGCATTATCCACATTATTTTAGAAGCCACCGAGAAGGCTTGACCCCAAGCGACAGACATAATAGTTTGGCTGCTCCCAGAGATGTACCTCCCCAAATGTTCTTAGAAGACAATGGAAGTCCTGAAGGACAAGGCATTATATCTCAAGCCACACGTGTCTCTACAAATAATAAGTAGCACTCTGGATCTTACTTGAAAGCTAGTTGGCATCTGGTATAATTTTTTTAAAAGTGATGCAGTCTGGTCTCTGTGGTATACTTTGGAAACCAAGCTGCTGCAGTTTTCAAATCACACTGAAGGACAGATCTTCAGAAACTGAACACATACCACTGTTTTATATGATTTTATCTGGAGGAAGACACAGCTAAAGATAATACAGGATGTCTCTGGCCATGGTCTCCACCTGAAGGATCAGGATCAAGGAGAGATAAGGATCCAGGATGACTAACCAAGTGGCACACCTGCTTTTTCTGAGAGTGTGACTCTATCTATCTAGAATAGGGAAGTTTTCCACAATCTTAGAATTATGAACCACTACCCCTCCCCTATGTGTGATGAATCAAGGAAAACAGCATTTTCTCACAACATTAATATTTTCCAGACAGTCCCCAGAGCTCCAAGCAGCTCAAAACTTCTTGCATGGATGAAATCGCAGTGGACGGATGCTCGACGGATAGAGCATATGAAATACGTATGCAATGAGTACACAACAGATGCATAGCATTTTCCAATGGATGGCAAGCTTTTTTTAATGTTTTACATCCTCTTTGCATCCGTAAGTGCAGTGGGACAGGGCACATAATGGCATTTCTGAACACTTCTGACTAAATCTAATGCAGGATAGCTGAGAACTGAAAAAATGCATTGCCAAAATTCTCATTGAAAGTACTACATTTGATCATGCTGGATTCTAATCTAAATCCAGAAGTTAAGAAGCACATATTATTCTCTCACAGTTCTGAACAGCTCAGCTGGAGGAGTCTGAAGCTGTGATGTGTGCATGACTTCACCTCTGAATGTACACAGGATCTCAAATATTCTCCACATCTTCTGCATGAGAGTCAATTTTCTATCTCCTGCCCATCAGTCATTTACTGTTGCTACTTCAGGCCTCAGATTTCTTCTCTGACACAGGGGTTGATCTTGAATGGTTTGACAAAATTATTGGAGGAAGCTGTGTATACAATTCCAGGGACTCAACCAGACTAATCAACAGAATTTCCTACATACTCAATATTAAACTGAATTGATCCTTTCTTCCTTTGCAGGTGGAATGTAGCAGTAAATCAAATCTTAATCAAGTTATTATCTGAAAATCTAATCATAATAAAGTAGCAAACCAAATGGACAAATTATCATCCAAAGATGGGAAGGCAGAAGCTAGTAGAATAGAAGACTCCTTACTCCTTTTCAAGAGCCAAAGCAGGCAGTTTCACCACTCTCTAGCCAAATTTAGATGATCCTCCTTTAAATCCTATTCATATGCTTCCCTCCCCCCCCCCCCCAATTAATAACATATNCCCCCCCCCCAGAATTAATAACATATTTTTAGGAGAAACAGGGAATCTTGCATTGGACAAGCCAAAATTTACATTACATTAGAAGCAGAAATGGCAAAATGGTGTTTTATGAAATTATATTGCCACTCCTTATCACCCATCACATACTTGTGTCAGTATTGTGTCACATACTTGAGACTGTATGGCTGTAACTTTGTCGCTTGTATCCTTACAATTTTTATTGACTGTTTCTAGTATGATTTGATTGATTATTGTATCCTATGACTATCATTAAATGTCGTACCTTATGATTATCGACTCCTGATGAATGTATCTTTCTTTTATGTATACTGAGATTATTTACACCAAGACAAATTCCTTGTGTGTCCAGTCACACTTGGCCAATAAAGTATTCTATCTATCAGATGTGGGTAGTTTTTAACAAAAAGATATTCCAAGTTTTTATAATTCTAACTTTTTCCCAGGAGGGCAACTGCACTGTAATGGAGAGAGTGAGCATTGGGTAAGCCTGCATTTGGAAATAGCTTGCAAGACCTTTTGCAATATTGCTTTCAGGGTGGTAAATGTATACAAAACATGTTCATTGTACTTGTCTGTGTCTTCTCCTTTTTGTAAATGAAATTCTAGTCAGGATTTCATGCTGAACTTTAGAATAATCACTTCATTTAGGCATTAAATTATTCAGTGTTACAGTGTCTCAAGAAAAAGGCTGGCTTGTTTTTAAAGAGAGTGTTAAGGTTTTATTCAGCACTTGGAAGTAATCATATGAATTTTTTGGTTTAGTTCTGAGTTTCAGATCATTAAGTATCACAAAGGAATAAATCTGGAGCAATGCTCACAAGATGTATGCATCTTCATGTACCATTGTTATTTTTAAAAAATACAAATCAAAACAGGACTAATGTGCAAATCCAGAAAATGAGAAAGTGTGGATTTGCAACCCACTAGTCAGTTTATAAAAACATTATTGTGAATCAGTATGATTATATATATGCCTTTTTCACAGACCTATACAGACCTATACAATAGGTCTAAGTCTGGCATAATGGGGATTGAAAATTTAATATATATGATAAAGAAAGAATAAAATGTTGGTGCTTTTTCATTTTCCAGCACAAAAAAATATTCCATAGTTTTTATAGCTTCTTGCACATTGTAAGACATTCAGGGGACAATTTATTTTATTTTATTTATTTATTTTATTTATTTGTCAAGTGATTATAAGATAACAGGTATAAGTATAAACATAATTATGAATACATGAAATTGACACACATAAGAAAAATAAAAAGAAACAATAGAACAGAGACGGTAGGCACATTGGTGCACTTATGCATGCCCCCTATAGATCTCTTAGGAAAGGGGTGAGGTCAATAATAGACAGTCTAAGGTTAAAATTTTGGGGGTTTGGGGAAGAAACCACAGAGTCAGGTAGAGTATTCCAGACATTGACCACTCTGTTGCTGAAATCGTATTTCCTGCAATCAAGTTTGGTGTGGTTTACCTTGAGTTTGTATCTATTGTGTGCTCTTGTATTGTTATGGTTGAAGCTAAAGAATTCATTGACAGGTAGGACATTGCAATGTATAATTTTATAGACTATACTTAGATCGGACCGAAGGTGGCGTAGTTCTAGGTTTTCTAGGTCTAGAATTTCAAGTCTGGTGGCATAAGGTATTCTGCAAGTAGAGAGTAGAGGAGTGGAGAACTCTTCTTGTGAAATATTTCTGGACTTTCTCAACTGCATTAATATCAGATACGTAATGCGAGTTCCAGACTGATGAGCTGTATTCGAGTATTGGTCTAGCAAATGTTTTGTATGCTCTTGTTAGCAGTGTGATATTACCAGAGAAAAAGCTACATAGGATTAGGTTAACAACTTTTGATGCCTTTTTGGCTATGTAGTTACAGTGGGCTCTAATGCTTAAATCATTAGAGATGAGTACTCCAAGGTCCTTGATAGAGTTTGGATCATCAAGGTCTTGACTATTCAGCTTGTATTTTATTTTCTGATTTCTTTAGCCAACATGTAAGAGAGAGCATTTATTTGTTGAGATTTGAAATTTTAGAAAGACTTCATCCTATCTTACAAAGCAGTCCTTAAATATTGCAATTGTTGGTGTCAATTCTGCTAAAAAAATCTGATACTAGCCCTGTTGGAAGCACACCATTAAGCTACTTAAGTCACCATTGTTTACCAGTTCTAGAGTATATTTTGACTACTATACAGTATATCCTTAATATCAAAGAGTTTATTCCCAGGACCTTCTCCTATTTACCAGGAGCACTGAGTGACTTTCCAAAAATACCTTTAACTCTTGAATATTTATAAATGTAGTGCCAGTTTACTGTAGTAGTTAAGGCATCAGGGAAGAAACAGGGAGACTTGGGAATTCTAGTCCCACCTTAGGCACAAAGCAGTTGGATGACCTTGGGATAGTCACTTTTCCTTAGTCCTAGGAAGGAGGCAATGGCAAACCACTTCTTAAAAATCTTGCCAAGACAACCAAGGGACTTGTTCATGCTGTCTCTGGGAACTGGATATCATAAATATAAGGAAAGAAAAAGTACAAATATAGAGTGCTTTCATTTGCTACAACATAACAGCATTAAAATACTCTTCAGGGAAGGTATCCATGGATAAAGTACAGTTTGCCATATCCATGGATAAAGTACAGTTTGGCTTCAGAAGGAAAGACAGTTAAAGTAGTATAGGCATAGGTTAAAATTGAGCATCAGTGTGACTGCAGAACTTCTTGGTATATATTTATTTATTTATTAAATTTATTTACCGCCCATCTCTTTGCAAAGCCAATGTAGTTTAAAAGCAAAAATCTCAAATGGGAAAGTAAGACCTTTGACATGATTCAATAAGAGTTTCCCCTTATATAGCAGATCGAATCAGTTGTTTAGGCAAAGAGTATATTATATTTCTCTATACATTATAGTGATTATTCATACTCTGGCATCTATGTATATTAGTGCAGTTGCACTCAGAAGGCATATGTGTCCTTCCTGCTTTAAGCTCACAACTGGTGGATTTTCCAAAAGTATACTCTGTTTTGAAAAATATTTCTTTTCTGCTCAGAGTTTTAGACATGTCTCCTTCACATATCCTGGACTGATTATGTTCCTTTGGAGACATTTACCCAAAGCAATCCTTGTGCAAAGAAACTAATAGGCAAAAGAAGTTGATTGGCCATATAATTTAATTGACATTTGTGTCCTAAAATTCACCTTCTACGTCAACCTGGTTTTCTTGTTCCCCTTCTAATCAAGAAATGTGACTGCTTCCTGTTACTGGCTGTAGCCTCAAGGTATCCACAGTGATTTAAATGCAACATTTCTGAGTTGATTAGCATTACATTTCATCTGTTGAAGGCAGAGGTTGTGGATGGCCTGACTGTGCTGATCCAGCAATTAATGGCCATTTTGTTATTATTTCAGGTCTTTATCTTTTCCTCTCCTGTAGGAACATGGCACACAAGTTTCTCCTGGAAAGATACTGAAAAAGAGTTTCTTTTGGCTAGCCTTCGGGAACTGTCTCTCTCTGTTCTTCCAATGTTTTGTGCCTGACGTAAGAGACAACTGGTTCTAATGGAAATCTGATATGCCTGTCCCCTAATGTATCAAAACAAAAAGACAATGTGTGATGTGATACAAAGACCAAGCTTAGGTTATGTACCAGATACATCAAAGGCAGAGGTATTTCAATGAAAGGTTATCTTTGCCTAGAAAAACATTTCACTTTATTAGGAGCAATTAAATAGTACAGCCTTTGCATTCAATAAAAAGAAAACTCCATCCCTTTCTAAAATAAACAGGGGTATGAAAAATTATGATTGAGTGGCTGCCACTTCCAAAGCCTCTCTCAACTCTCACCAGTTAGGATGAAACAGGAAATAGGTAGTTAAACAAGAAATAAGAATGCTCAGCTGTCTTTTCAGAAGTATTTCAGAAGTCCATTTCATCAGAAGTTTAGTGATCCAGCTTTTACATTCACATACATGAGAATACCTTTGCAAATAGTATAACCCATTCTTAGAAACCTCAAAATCTTTTCATAAGTGCAAATCTTTGCACAAAAGCCAAAATTTTGTGCAATTGTGGGAAGCAGCTTCCAGATTGTAGGGATCTTAAAAGAATGTCTTTGAACATGTTTTTCAGCTTTAGTATTCTTTGGTTGTATATGCATACTTTGCTTTTCTGTATTCACAAATGAACAGATGAACTTTAAACAGGGTTCACAGTTGCCATTGTGAATAAAGGACAACTGGGAACAGGCAAGCATCAGTTGAGTTCCCCACTCTCTCCTCATGAGTCATATGTTGTAACTGTAACCATATTTTTATATCATTCAACTTTTATATCAGATTTTACATTTATATCACTTCACTCAATTCTGGTAAGACAGAGTGGATCTGAGTTTTTGTATCTCACTCCCAGGCCCAAGTGATATTTCATCCCTGACTCTGGATGAGGTGGCATTCTGCTGGACTAATTTGGGGTGGTGGTCCTAGCCCCATGGCTCCTCCTCAAGGAGCAGGAGGCAGCCATAGTTAAAGGGACCTTTGCACAGATTCATCTGGTGCACCAGTTGTGTGCTTTCCCATATGGGGAGGTCTTGCTCATACTCATTCATGCTTTTGGTCAATTCACTTGGATTTCTGAAATGTGGTCTACATAGGGGTGTACTTGAAGACCATTGAAAAGCTATAATGGGTCTAGAACGCAGTAGTATGCACAATAACAAGTGCCCCTAAGTTTACGCATATAACCCTCAGTTGCATGAACTGCATCGACTCCCAGTTTCCTTGAATGTAATTCAAGATGCTGGTTATTACCTTTAAAGCCCTACAAGGCATGGAGTCAGGTTATCTGTAGGATTACCTTGTCCTAAGGTCATCTCCCCTTTGTACCAGATCAAATAGGATAGGCATGTTCTGCCCTTCCCTTAAACATTGCTATCTTATGGGATCCAGGAAGCCTGCCTTTTCCATGGCAGCCTCTACACCATGGAATACTCTTCCCTCTGAAATTCTGCATCCATTGTTCTACCGGTAGCTTTCCAAAAAGCACTTAGGACTGCCTTTCCCTCCAGGCACTGAGATTGAGGAGATAACGAAGTGATGGACTGCATGTGAAAGTTTAACTTTGTGTCCGCTTTTAATAGATATAGGTATGTTTAAGGGCATATTGATATCATTTTAATGGTTGGTTGAGAATCACATAGAGTTGAATATAAGGTGGTTGGCTATATAAATGTTTTAAATAAATAAATAAAGCCTTGCAAAGAATGTTAAAGTGTTTGTTTTATGTAATCCAGAATGAAACCTGCAAATTAGGTATGTAAATAATTACAGAATTAATCTCATTTTAATATATATTTTCCTAGCATGGAACATGAATTTTCATCTTATCTGGTGTGGATGGCTGTCTGTAAAAAAATAAATTGTTATTCTGATATAAAGTTCAAATGTTTTATGATTGATTGGGTGTTAAATGACAATATTTGCTCATCAATCTCTTGCACATAAAATGGCTTAGAAAATATATGCAAATGAATACTTTGCAGGACGATCTGGCAAAAGACATTTCAATATCTTCTCCCTCCTTCCAAAAAGCTTATTTATTTTCATGCTACTATAGTTACTAAAATTTGAGCAGAAGTTCTAACCAGGTGAGTTGATCAAGAAACTCATATCGCATGTCTTCTATTATTATTATTTTTTCAATTTCCTGTGCCAAGCTTTCCTTCCCATTAGGCCATCTCAAGTATCAAACTCTGATGTCACAAAGGAAGGACAACAAATTTGATCATCTATATACTACTAAAATTCTCCAGTTTGTATGTTTCATTTAACTGGATGAAAGAGTGTGTCGTAGGGCAACTATTTTTGAATCAAGTACTTCAAATGGATTGACTTACAGAATGACGTCAAAATTCAGAACCTATAAAATTTGGCAAATTTAATAATTTAATTTTTGTGAGAAAAAATATCATAGAGCATTTTAAAGATATAATACAACATGTTTACAAAATATTTCAGCTTCTGATATTTGACTTTGTAATACAGTTCAATATGGACTCTTGAATATCTATCTGAATTTTTAAGAACTTTTCCAGTGCATTAGAAACTTTGACATTGTGGAAGGCATTGAGAAATCCGGTAAGGAAATATCTCTAAAATGATGACCTAGCAGGTCACAGGTAGTCTAGTAATTATTAATATTGCAGGATTTTCTGCTTCATGTGCCAAAATAATGTGGATTATATTTTATAGCTTGTACTTTGATAAGGCAAGAAAGAAATATGAGTCAGCTCTTCCAATGCAGGGAACAGGATATTTTGAATTGGCTTTGGTTGTGTGCAGGAATTTCCAGGTGGTAAATATTGACATTCTAGAATATTTGATGTCAAAATCAGTACTGTATCCAATTCAACTGCAATACTATTTTCTTTTAGTGTGCATTTCACCTCTGCCATTCGAGCATTACTTCAGAAAGTCTGGCATTCTGAAACCTTTTAAAGAAGTTGAACAATGACATTGAAATTGTTTATGTGTCTCTGGCTGTAATACGAAGCAAGACACTGCAGATCATTTTACCCATTATGCCATATGGAAAATCAATGAATTATATTGATACAACTTCCTTCTGATTGTCTCCCCAGTGGAATCAGTTCATATTTACTTTCTTAGTTGGTTTTGTCTTTGGGATTGTCCAATTCATCCCTGTCTGAAATACATGATTTGAACATTTCATTAATTATTTCACAATAGGATGATTAAGTAAAAATAATGTTGTATGGCCTATGAAGTCAAACACTTAGTAATTATAGGAACAAGGCTCTGCAGAATTTTTTTGTAACATCTGGGGGAGTAGCTTGCCTGTATTTTCTTCCTAGGTTGATAGAATGACTCCCAAATTTATCCTGTTGGATTCCATGTCTAAGGCAGGATTAGAACTCATGAACTCCTAGCTTTAAATCAAGCAACATTGGCTCTCTTCTGTCACAGGCATCTACGCATATCAAAAAAATACCATATTATTTGTGGTTTTTTTACTCGTGAAGATTTTTTTATTTTATTGTTTTTGCCTACATCACTACAAATGAAGGTAATTTATATATGTAACTCTGAATTAACTTTCTCTCCCTCTTTAAATAGACAATGCCTTTAGATAGCCATTCAAAGAGTTACTAAATAGTATGGAAAAAGTATTTGTTGGTAATCTAGCATTACAGACTTTGGATTTTCTTTTCTCTCAGTCAAATAAATGTTTTTGTCTTTTTTGTAGATAAAACCATAAATAATAGACATCTCAAAATTAAAATTCAGAGTGATATTTTTTAGTAACCGGAACTTACCTTCAAATTAATGAAAGTTATTTCTGGAAAAAAAATTGTGAAAAATTCCCACTTTTTAATCAATGCAAAATAAATAAGATGTTTCTGTACTAAAGTGAGAGCCAGGTTGCTGTAATGGATGAGGCACCAGATTAGAAACTGGAAGTCTGTGAGTTCTTCTCATGCCTTAGGCAGGAACCCAGCTGGGTAACTTGGACTGCTCACACTATCTCTCTCAGCCCTGCGAAGAAGGCAATAACAACCACTTTTAAAAATCTTGCCAAGTAAAACTGCAAGAACTTTCCCACACAGTCACCAGGAATGAGAGAGAGGGAGGGAGGGAGGGAGAGAGAGAAAGAGAGAGAGAAAGAGAAAGAGAGAGAGAGAGAGAGAGAGAGAGAGAGGAGTGGAAAATCAAAGCTTATCATTTAAATAGGTTAAATTTTAAAAGAAAGATTTTAACTCACCCCATCTTACAGGGTAAACAGGCTAAATTTGAGGTATGATCTTCTATATTGAATCAGGGGTTTATATTTCATTTGATTTATCAATAAATACACCACTAAGCCCTTTATGCAGTTTTTATTGATCTCACATCTGAATTTCACTTTATTTTTAGAATAAAACTGTAGAAGAAAGAATGCCATAACTGGAAGATGATTGTTATTACTTATTTATATGTTACATTATAGTGCAACTTTGAGAGTGATTTGCAATGTGAAAAGATCAATTATTTCTGATCCATCCTTGCAATCATACTTTTCATTTTTATGTTAATTCAGAATACACGCACACACCACCAAAACAGTGGAAAGAGATTACTTATTTTATTTTACAGTATGGTTACAAATGATTACAGATGATGTGATACTCTTAAATTAGTCTCTGAAGACTAATACTGCCATTTTGATTAATTTGTAATTCATAGTGTAATAAAACCAAGATTATGATATTTTTCTAAGGAACCAAGAGTGTATAACTGAAAAATGATGATGTTATTGAACAGTTTAAAATTAAAAAAATATATTTTGATACATTGAGGAGAAGGGGAAAGTGAAGGAGATCATCATTCCTAAATGGCCAAAGGGTAAACCCATCTTTTTATGGAGCTCAGTTTGACCCAGTTACAAAGTCAACTTCACCTCATTATGGATTTACACTTCAAATTTCTGATACTTTTGCTATATGGTCAAACATGTTTCAACTGTTACTTATGTTTTAGGGAACAATGTTTTTTTTTCATGTTCAGGTACTTGTTAAAATTAAAGTATTCTCCGTCAGGTCTAGCTCCTTCCTTCTACATTTATTTACGAGTCCTAAACCCTATCAAACTGCTGATATTATCTTTCAGCAGATATGCCCTATGAGGCAGCAGGAGAAGTTTTTTTTTTTTTTAAAAGAAAATCATCACAAACATAGAACTGCAAAGTGATCTAGCAAGCGCCTTTTTTCTATTGTCAAACATGAAGCCAAATATGGGAACCAAATCTTTTCTCCACCCAGCTGGTCTGTTATTGTAAGACCTTGGCTCTGCACAAATTTTGGAATGCTTTTTATTAAGGTTCACTCCAATATTCTTCCATCTGCTATTCCAGAAGACAAATATAACAGACTAATATTTTCCAACAAATGTGGTGGCTTCTGTGGTTTAGAAGCTGTTGAAATCATTAAGCATTCCTTTTTATACCACTCTTTTTGTAAAGTTCTTTATGTGAAAATTATATCACTTTTAACACTGCACTTTTGCAAAAGCTTCCTATGTTTCTTTTCTTTTAGCAGAGAAATTTCCTGATACAAAGTAGTCAAATCTTGGTTAAGGCTTCTAAAACCCACTGGAAGGTTGTAAAGGCACATGTCAATGTCTTTATGACATTTCAGTTGATATTTTGATCAATAGCATCTGAATAATGATGTATGAAAGCTGGTCTTATTTTTAAGTGGTATTAACACTGAGCTGAGATATTTTATGTGCTCTTTCTGGATGAGGATAAAACACAAAATATGAGTATGAAAACATGAGTATGAAAATAAGTTTTTAAAAGGATAAAGATCAACCAGGGGAAATTGATGCTCTCTTTAACCATAAAGAGGTGGTTTGGGGATTATTGGTATGAAATGTGTGGAAATGGTCTGAGACTGATGCAAAAAAGAATGCAGATGCAGAAGTAGGAGATGAGCAGGCTAAGTTAGAAGGTGGAATTAAATGCATCATCAATTTGGAATCATTGTGCAACCAGAAGATACCCCAAGTCCAATTCACCCCCATGAATTCAATTGACCCTTATCTAGTGCCAATTTGGCTTGGACCATTAGTTGCTCAGATTCTTGTATATAGCTACAGAATAAACTCTCAGTACTAGATCTCAACTTCTGTCCCTGGTTATTTGCACCTACTAGCAGATGATAGGTAGGGATCACTAAAGAAGCATGTTTGAAATTTGTCCATAAAAATAGCAATAATTTATAACTGGCTCTCCATTGCCTCCTTTTCCTTTGCCTCTTTTCTAAGGAAACTTAGGTCTCCAGGCACAACCCAGCTTATTTTCTGAGTGGTATCAAGTTCATCTAGGTACTGCTGACTGCTGAGATTTAGCATCTAGTACCCCTCAGTAAATCACAGGTGTTCAAGGTTCTTCTTGAAACGACTCATGTATTACCAATGGTGTCAGCAAAATTATGTATGTCATAATTCTGCTTACATTTAAACTTTTTTCTGCAGCTTGACATTGAGAAGGACAGATACTTCAGGAGTTATACTGCTGGCTTGTTGTTATTTATATCCTGATGACAGCAGGCAAATTGTGTCCAACTTATTTCACCTGGCATGGTGGTTAAAATTAGGTTATCTATATAAATAGATGTGGTTATCTGACTTTGTAAAACGAAAAGATGCCATTAACATTAGTATTCCGGAATTTATAAATGAAGCACTAATGTTGTTTCAGTGAAAAGGGTTATATTAAGACTCTGTCCAGAAAACCTTTAATGCTATTTCCTACACCATGCTCCACAAGGTGACTTTGCAAGATTTTTATTGGCTGAAGTCTGTCTGTCCATTTTTATTGTAGAAGGCTTAAAAATCAAGAGAGATTCTCCACATTTTCACCTGAGAGCTGAATTCCTAATTGAGCATCTCATATCACAGCTAAATTATTCCTTCTTTGGGCCTAGGAAAATATAAATGCAAGCTGTGTATACATTTCCTCAAACACCTTTCATTGTGAAATGTAAATTTCCCCCCACTCTAATGGCTAGAAAAAAGGCTATTTTTCTAAAACCTCAATACATTTTCTAAGGTACATTTTTCAGAGTCCTTTGAAAGAAAAATGTTCTTTCAATTTTACTTTTTCCAACCCAATGGCATGTGGTAAAGAAATTATGCAAAGCAATTTTACTGTCCACCTATCTATCTGTCAGCATGTCAGCAAGATAATTTTCCAAAAGTTGAACAGCAGAGCACCAGATTTGGTATGATGTGATAAATGAGCAAAAGGAAGATTAAGTTTAAAAATGGATTGGAACTGGTTTGAGGCTGCAAAAAAGAAAAATCTGCAGAGAATTGGGCAGAGGCTCAGAGTGCTGCTAACTGCTCCATTCTAAATCCTTTTCTCCTGGTCATGTGATCCAAAGTAAGTCATATGTCATTCAACCTATGGTTCCAGTGTGTGCATGCACACAAACACAGGGAGAAACAAGACAAAGTGAAGTAGAAATCTACACACTGAAGTAAAGGCCCTGTCACACTGCCCAAGGGATGCAAAACGTTTGTAAAAAGGACACAACGGATGAGAAAAATGTTCCATCCGTTGTTATCCGCTCTCAAAAAGGGGCAAAAATTTGCATAACCAGAGCGGATACCACAGAAAGGAACGGATGGGGGGAGGATGAGGGCGGATGGAAAACGGATGCAGAGCGGAAGTCTAGCGGATGGAAGCGGATGGAGTGGATGGCACCTCCGCTAGGCTTCGGGGGGACCTCAGAACATCTGACGCGGAATGGATACAGCGGATCAGAGCGGACACCGAGCGGATGAAGCGGATGCACAGCGGATGCACAAACGGATGAAGCGGATGCAGAGTGGAAGCCTAGCGGATGCACAGGCGGAAGCCTGGACAGATGCCTGGCGTTAATTGGTGCATGCGGGGGGGATTTATTGTGTCAGCCCCGTGGATAATAAAGGGAAGCAGCTCAGAAGCAGGTCACCATTCAGAGCAAAGAACCTGCTGCCAGACGCATTGAGTGCGCCTTGCCTGCCTGCCTTGCTTGCCTACCATCTAGCCTTGCGCCTGCCAGCCTTGGTGCCTGCCTTGCCTGCCAGCCTTGGTGCCTGCCTCCCTGCCAGCCTTGGTGCATGCCTGCGCCTGCAGCTTGCTGCCGTGTTGGTGCCTTCTGCCTTGGTGCCTTCCTGCCTGCCAGCCTGTGGTGCCTGCCTGCCTGCCAAGACCTTCCTGCTGCCAGCCTAGGTGCCTGCCTGCTGGACAGCCTCCGTGCCAGCCTCCGCTGCCAGCCAGCAACCCCACAACCATGGGAGTGAAAGAAGAGAAGCCTCAGCATTGCTGCAGCCCTGGCAAGAGGGACACGGGCCACCCCTCACCGCCCCTGGCGCCCTCACTCTGCTTCTGCTGGGGCTTCTGTAGCATGGGCTCGGCTCTTCTGCGGCTGGGGCTTCTGCTGCTTCTGCTTCTGGAGGAGCTGATGCTGCTTCTGGCGGTGGTGCTTCTGCTCGTCTTAACTCTGGCTGAGGCTGCTTCCTGGCGGTGGTGCTTCTGCTGGTGCTTACTCTGCTCGAGGCTGCTCCTGGCGGTGGTGCTTCTGCTGGTGCTTACTCTGCTGAAGCTGCTCCTCGTCTGCTGGTCCTGCTGGTCCTGCTCGTGCTCCTGGACTTTCTCATCCTGCTCGTGCTCCCTGGTCTTGGCTCGTCCTGCTCGTCCTGCTGGTTCCTGCTTGTACTATCCTGGTCCTGCTCGTGCTGCTGCTGTCGTGCTGCTGCTGCTGCTGCTGCTGCTGATGATGATGATGATGAATCCTGCTGGTGATGCTGCTGCTGCTGATGATGATGATGATCCTGCTTGCTGCTGCTGCTGCTGCTGGTGGTGTGGAGGAGCAGCCCTACAACTGGAAGCCCCTCTGATGAGAGCCCCATTCTAGTCCTGGCAAAGGGAGGAAGAGGCATAATGCAGGAATGGAGAGGAGGCAATACTCCATTGAGGGAGAAACACGAGGATGAGGTGCTGGAGTGGCTGAGAGAGAATAACTATCTTTTGGCGGAAGGGACACCCTGTACAGGGAGACACCAAAAGGAAAGCTGGCTGCTTTGGAGAGAGAAGTGAGGAGAGTCTTGGGCTACACATCGAGGTGCTCCCTCGCTGGTGGAAAGCATATGCACACCTGGTCACAGGAAGCTGCAACCTTCAAGAAAATCTGGCCAGGGCACTGGTGTAAGGATGACGGACACGAAGAGACCTCATGTCATATGGCCAGGTGACAGACTTTCTGGATGATGAGATCCACCACTGAGAAGGGGCACAGCGCAGCAACCCACTCACAGACCTCTTCTCTCCAGCAGCCTGCTGAGAGCCAGTCCTCTTTCGGCCGAAGAGTCCAGTTCCTGTCCTCCAGGAAGGTTTCTGTGGAGGCGTGCCACGGCGGAGGAACCGCGCGACAGGTAGGTGTTTAACCAGTGGTGGAGACGCGTGGAGGACTCCTGGGTGCAGTGGGAGAAAGGAGACAGACACCTTTGGACCACGACAGCCCTACCCGCATTCCACCACAGCTTCCACTCCACGAAGGCAGAGAGCCAACAGGAGGGGCAGAGCCACACCTATCCTGCTGGAGATCAGGGACACCATGCCATAGCATGCATAAGATCTCCTCTCTCAGCTGTGTCCACACCACGACTCCTCATCCTCCAACCGCAAGCCCCTTCCTCACTAATGTCAACCAGACCGTCACCTTACCATCGGGAAACGCTACCAGGTGTGAAGGACCGGAAATGCACCGAAGCTGGCTTCACAACCTACAGAGCCAGAGGCACCTGGGCTTCTCATACCACGGGGCTGAAGCCGCTGTACCAGAGCTTCCTCAAAACACATCACCTGTTTGTCCTTCAGGGCAGCGCACCACAGTGGTCTTCAGAACAGCACTCCAGCAAGCAGCCACCTCACAGCACCTGGTATCATTTCCACCCCTGAGAGCTGGGGCACCACCTCGAGTGACCAAAGAGGAGTTGCCAGAGACTGGGGTGGCTACCTGTAGTCTTTAATTTGGAACCTTGTAAACTTGGGTCATTTTTCTTTTACAGCTTGGTGATTAATAAAGTTCTATCTTTGCCTTCAGCACCACTTGCTTCCGCTTTTTTTTTTAATACAAGTCTTGGCAAGACTTTTTAGAAATGAATTTAAGCCCTTTGCCATGCTTGTGGGATGGGGTAATGGAATAGCAGTGGGATGGGTCAGGGATCCTCTGGGATGGGTAGAATGCACGTGGGATGGGCGGATATCCTTTGGCATCGGAGTAATTAGGCTGTGGGATAGAAACGTCCAGTGCCAAAGCATAGTGGGGACTGTAACGGTCACGCCTCCCCAGTTGCCAACTCCATGGCCGCGTTCATTATCCAATACTATGTAAAGCATTGATCCACAACATTTGTGAACATAAAACACGAACTCTTTATTAAATGCCCTGTCCATTTGGAGGCCCACCCAACATCAGCAGTGGCCCAATCTCATCAGTGTGATGAATCGACAGCCTGAAGGGAGCTCCATTAAGTGTATCTATCATCCTGTCTTGGCCACCCAGCTGCTCCAGCTGGGGAGTTGCATAACGTTCTCCAGGAGGTTGCACTGCTTCTTCCCTTCACGTGAGGCTCTGTTGGGGCCTGGCAACATCCTCAGTGTCTATCAGGTTTCACCCTCTGCCTCCATTCCCCAGGCTCCATGTCCCCATTGCCTTACTGGAGGTCACTGAGCCTGTTCTGAAGACTGGGTAGCGGTACACAATGAGATTGTGCAGGATCCAGCAAGCTTCCACGATCTCGCTCACGGTCTCTGGGCGATGCTGCATGGTGGTGAGAAGTATCTGGAACCTGTTGGCCAGGATGCCAAAGGCGTTCTCCACCACCTGCCCTTGCTCTGGACAGCCTGTAGTTGAAGATCCTCTCTTCATGGGTGAGGAGTCTGGAAGTGTAAGGCTTCATGAGGTAGGGTTCTGAGGGAGAAGGCGTCATACCCCATGATGAAGTAGGGCACATCTTGCATGTCCGTTGGGCAGGGGGTCTGGATCTGGGAAGCCCATGATGAGGTTGGTGTTCCGCCCTCCTTGAGGTCACTGTGTTGTGGTACCTGGGCATACTGAACATGACCAGTTGCCTGAAGCATCGATGTACATGAACTTGTATGTCAGCATCGAACATGGAGAAGAGCGCAAGATATTGAAGAAGCCCTTGTAGTTGTCATAAAGTGGACCCTGACTTGCTGGAGCGCTTTGCAGGCAGGTGAAGCTATGGTCCACGGTGTGGGGCAAGTTCCACTTCTATTTACCAACTGCTCTGCGAACTTTCTTCCATCCTTCTTCAGTGGAGGGGCACTGGAGGAGCTCCTCCTTGTATTCTTCGATGAATGGCCTGCACACTTCTCTGACCATAATGCTGATGGTGTGTTGTTGGCACCCTCCAGCCATACTGCCTGCTCCTGTAAGGTGGTGCCGTGAGGCCAGGTGCACAGAGTGAGTGCCACCACTTGAGCCCAGGGTCCAGGCTGGGCCGGAAGTTGGTGCTCTGCTTGGTCAGCCTGGGTGTCAGCCGCTGCACAATTTCGTCAAATATGTGTGGAGGCATCCTCATGAAGTTCTGGAATGCACGAGTGTCCTTCATTCCTGAGCTCCACCATCAGCTTGTTGGACAGCCGCGTACTCTGCTCTTCTCCCCAATCCATCTTCTCTCGGACCGAGACACTTCTTGGCCGCCTCTTTTTCTTCCCGTAGTAGAGTTCGACAGAGCCCTGTAGATGGCTTCACGCTGTTGCAGAAGGATGGTGGCTTACCAAAAGGAGTTTGTTACGAATCCATAGTGGACATGACTGGATGGCTGTGGAAGAGCAAGAGCCAGATGAAGGCTGCAGAAGGTTCTGCACAGCAGGGCTGCTGCTCTGAAAAGTGAGATGCAGGTGAGTTGCTCCCGCCTCTTTATAGGCAATATATGTTTTCCCCTATGTGTTCCTTTTTGCATCTTTCTAGGCAATCTCTATGACATCCTTAAATATCCGAGAATGGTCCCCCTTCGCGAACGTTTTATTCCCAATTTGCATCCCGGCTTTCATCCATTTCCCCGTGCCGTTGACTACTAACGCTTCGCGTCGTTCCTGCGTCCGTTCCACTTCCTCCCTGCGTCCTGAGCGGATTTGGTTGGCGTGGAATGCGCAGCAGGAAATGCCTAGTGGAGTTAGTGGGAATGCGTAAATGGATGCAGATAGCGGATGTCCCCGTATGCCTCGCGGATCGCAGAACCCCCGAAACGGACGCATTGGATAGCATTTTTCCCGGGTCAAAAGTTTTGAGCAGCTCCAAAACCCTCTGAGCGGATGAAAAGTTCAATAGACGGATGCCGTGGACGGACTAGAGAGGAAGCAAAAATGGAGGCAGTGAGTAAGAATCGGAAGCATCGGCCGTTTAAACAACGGGATGGGCAGAAGTGTTTTTCTCCATTTTACATCCTCTTTCCATCCGTTGGTGCAGTGTGACAGGGGCTTAAGGTTTTATTTTGTTACATAATTTATGTCGCTATTAGTAAAAGGTTTGAAGAGAATTCCAAAAACTATGCTCAGCATGCTTTCCCTAATTCATTTTAAAATGTTCAAGTAGAAATTGAAATGTTCTGAAGCAATGTTATAGTTTGTAATTAAAATTGCCTGTTTAGTTTATTTTATCTTAAGAGCCCATCAAATTATGCTTGGGGATGAACCTATACTTTGGTAATAATATTATTGTGAATGTTTTAACAGGTGGGGCATTTATTTTGTATGATGGGCAAATATTTGGTGTATTGTTCCTGGCAAACTGGGACAATGACTTTACAAAATGTTAGTGCCTGCCTGCAGGGTAAATCCACAGAGCATTCTCTTTTGGATAGATGGGATTGCCAGGATAAATTTAATCTTTGAGAAGTGAGTTTATTTATGAGCATTAGGAGTTCAGACAAAGGGAAAGGATGGTACAGAAAAATATTTAAGAAACCATCGTAGCAAAGTAAATGGGAGATAAATGTATTGTCATTTGGAATAATTGTGCAAAACTGGGAAATAGAAAGAAAGATAGCTGTTTGCATGTTGTTGGAGAGAGGGATTGAGTTATTGCAGTGACAGAGTTTGTTTAATGATAAATTGTAGATTTAACCTTGAGGCTCTCCTTGTGTTCCTTTTGATAAGGGAAAGATAGCAAAAGGAAATGCATATCACACTTGGACAACAGAGGGTCATGACTTCTCTGTTCCTTTTCTGTAATCCAGAAATGGCTTTGCTGGTTAAAGATTTTCAAAAAGAGTATAGCATGCTGTGAGTGGACCTGTGTGCTTGTCTTTTTATAGATCACCTACATTACATTTATCATACTTTCCCAAGTCATGGGAGGTTAACTATCTTGGCATATGCCTAGATAAAGGCTTAGTTTATGAAATCAGTCCTGGAGAGGTTTTGACTGAGCTATCAAATGATGAGCTTAAGTACCCTTATTCTTGCATAACTTGTATTTATCTTAACCCTTAACCACAGATATACTATTTCGGTTATACTATTATAGACATGAGGTCATGATGACTGCTCTAACTGCTGGCCATAGTCCAGGTAATTGCACTACAATATTGTGACTAGTGGGTCTGGATCTATTGCTTCCAAAGGGTACAGAAGACAACTCTAATTTGTTCTTGTCATATAAATTATTGCATGACATAGACTGTACCTGGTCATCAATTTCATCAGGAGCTTCATCATGCTATTGTCAGAATCGGTGGGTTCCTTATCATCCATTACACAATTTCTCATTGCAATCCATTTCCCCTTCAGTCAGATAACTCTCTGCTTCTTGATACCATTTTAGAACAGTTTCTTCGAAGTTTGGATCACCAAATTGCACTCTGTTTGGCAAAAAACGTGACCCCTGACACTATAAAAATATAATCGTTAACAAAGATCTATGGTCAAAATGACCACAAGTCAAATTCAAATGCCGCTACAGAAAACACAAAATAACTAATGCAAGCACGATGCTGCATACCCTATTCACTATTCGCAACTGGAACAGTCCATTTCTAAAGATAAGGATGTTCTGAACATTTTGGAAAACTGTTGCGGTCACTATGACTGTGGGTCTGTGGTTATGTATTAACATGAGTTTGGTATTTGTTAAGCCAAGGCTTCTGTTTCTATTGTAATGTTGGTGATAGATTATTAGTCTGAAGGCCTCATCAAAATGAAATCAGTAGTATAAGAGCTGTGGTGGCATAGTGGTTTGTACGCAGTGTTGCAGGCTAATTCTGCTGATGGCTGACTACTAGCAGTTCAGCAGTTCAAATCTCACTGGCTCAAGGTTAACTCAGCCTTCCATCCTTCCAAGGTCAGTAAAATGAGAACTATATTGTTGGGGGCAATATGCTGACTTTGTAAACCGCTTAGGAGGGCTGTGAAGCAGTGTGAAGTGGTATATACAGTAAGTCTAAGTGCTGCTGATATTGCTAGATTAAAAGATAAATTAACAATACTAAGAAATATCACAATATGATAAACTGGAACACTGTATGGTTAAAAAAAGACCCTACTGATCTCTATGGGTGGTCTGTGGCTTCCTCAAATTTGAGTCCTTTTGGAAATAAATGAGGAAATTCTCTTGTGATTCCTTGAGAGCCTTCCAGGAAATGGTCTGAAGTTCTGCCATGTTCAATCATCTCCTTGAGGCTGGGAATCTCTAGCATAGGAGAACATGACTAAAGCCCCTGTCACACAGCACCAACGGATGGAAAGAGGATGTAAAATGGAGAGAAACACTTGCTATCCATTGG
>BHFT01004446.1:0-27667 GCA_004320025.1 Laticauda laticaudata
TGCTGGACGGATAGAGAGGATGAAAAACGGACGCAGTGAGTACAGAATGGATGCATCGCGTTAACCAACGGATGGCAGATGTTTCTCTCCATTTTACATCCTCTTTCCATCCGTTAGTGCTGTGTGACAGGGACTTTAAACTAAAATAGTTTGTGAGCTAGGTGTTATGTTTGGGTCATCTGTCAGAGAAGAGAACTTTACATAATCCATATTGGAACAATAGCAAGATAGCCTAGAAACCTCCTATGCTTGAAATCAAAGTGATACTTGAGAATTAGATCTATGCTATTGATTGTTATAAAGCTGTCATATCTAATTGCTTCAGACTATGCTGCTACAATACTTCCTGAGATTGCCTTCCTGACTCAAGAACTTTCTTGGTTTGAATTATGAAGTGCCTGACAGTTTTTTACTAAGTTTTGATCTCAAATGATTCTAGCTTTTAATCAGCAGGTTCCCTGAACCCACTAAATAAGTTTTCTTACACCTTAGTTCTTGTGCCTTTATACTTTCCATCTGCTTCCACACAAAAAGCTTTACACTATTGATTTGATTTAGCTATGCTTAACCATATTTGGTTGTGCTGCTGTTTATAGAGAGAATTTAAACACAGGCTTAAACCCCCATTGATATCAATGTGAACTGAAAGTAAACAATAGCTGACTTTTGCCTTACTGTCTGTGGACCTGCTGCCTATGTGCTTCCTAACCGATCCTCTCATTCTTAGCATCCTTCCACTTTCATTCTGTCATATTGTTTAACAGTTTGAGTCTGCTTAATTACATCAACATTACATGCTCCCGAATTATGGGATGAATTGGAGCACAGAGGATTTGATGATAAGCAAGATATTAATTTCTATTCTTGCAAACTCAAATGTGGAATGGGATTTGGTGAAAAGGAGGCATAAGAAATGAGAATGGAATAAGAAGGACAGATAATACCCTCTCCTGGTAATATAACTGAGTTTGTATGTAACCATGAGTTATGCAGAGAAATTCTATGCATTAACTTATTGGACTCCTTGGACAGAATAGGCAGAGTAACTTTAGAAAGTCTGTTCCCAAACATATTCTCCTAATTTAAGAAACGTTTGGGGGAAGAGGAAGATCATAGCTTCAAGTTGTGAGAATGACGTGGACCAGAAGTATTAATCTTCTGTATATGTTTTTTGAGCTTGGATAAAAATCTCAGGAAGCCATGAGACTGTTCAATCACAAACACTTGACACAATATATGAATTAAAAAATGTTTAAAGATAATTTGATTAACTATAATTTGAGGATTTCTTTAAGTCAGTGTTGGTTCCTGGGCAGAGATGGTATTCAACAGGTTCTGATCAGAACCAGTAGCAGAAATTTTGAGGAGTTCGGAGAAGTGGCTGGGGATTTTACAATATCCTTCCCCTGCCATGCCCACCAAGCCATGCCCACAGAGCCGGTAGTAAAAAAAAAAAAAGAATCTCACCACTGTTCCTGGTGATTACTTGGATAAGTTTTTGTGGCAAGATGTTGCCTTTTTCCTAATACTGAGAGAGGACTTCCACAAAGTCAGCCTGCTGGTTTCATGCCTAAGGCAGGACTAGAATTTATAATCTCCCTGGTTCAACCCTAGTGATTTAACCACTACACCAAATTGTCTCTCATAATATTATGTTTCACCGTACCATTAATAGTGAACATATTTATTATGTACTGGATTTTAAAATAGCAAAGAGGAAGAAAGAAAAAGAGTGCAAATTCATTTAATATCAACCTAATCAAAATAATAAAATGAATGAATACTTTTCTTAAAGAAATATCTTTGTTTCCAAATTTTACTGTAAAAAACTGAAAATACTGAAAAACAACAACAACAACGAACCAGAGGCAAGTTTGGAAAACAGAAACAGGGGGTAATAGGAAAACAACATGTGGTAGTTTTAGTTACATGTACTTACACTTGGTTAAAGGCTTAGCAAAAGCTGGTTAAAAAAACCCTAAGAGATGAAGTAAAAACTATTGAGAAAGGTGGGATTTGGGGAAAAAAAGAGTTTTGAAGTGCATAAATGAAGAATTACCTTGCAGAATTTTTGAGAGGCAATTTGAAATATTTGGAATATCAAGGGAGACAGGGTAGATTATTTCGAGGTGGCAGTAGACTCTAAGCAATGAAGATTTTCTGCAAATAAATAGAGCAGGAACCCAGAATTATTTCCCCTGCTTACTTGTCTGACTGCAGTCAGTCTCATCATCAGGTTCCTTTCTCTTTGGCTGAACTCATACAGAGATTGTATTGTGCATAGACCAAAGTAAAAATAGACACACACAAAAAAGAGAAATATGTCACTGCAAAAAGTGGACAGAAGTCAGTATACATGTATATAAAATTTAGAATGTTGTTACAGTTCGAATAGTAATATAATTTTCTCATCCTTGTAAAACAGAATGTTATTGAATGACTTAGGCTGTGGTCCTTATGCTTATTTTTGTTAGGTAATTTCCAGACTCTTGTTTCTCTTTGTTTTCATCTTAGACAAGAGAAACTTTGCACAGGAGAACACTTTCAAATGTAAAGTCTTTTGATGGAGGGTTGTCTTCTATAAAACAAAATTCACAGTCTTTTTAACTAGGAGGAACAATGTAGTATGCTTTCTTAATTTTAAGATTTAAGGCAGAGCTTTGTCCTCCAAGCTTGCTGCTTGACTCTCGGAAGTTTTGTTACCAAACTTGGTAACATCTTCAGCAGGGATTTTTTTTTGGGGGGTGGGGGGTGGGATATAGATACTGGTGGTTGANGGGGTGGGATATAGATACTGGTGGTTGATTTGTGGCTGGTTGAATCACAAGTCTGATTCTGGTCCTGTGACTTCTGACTGGTTGCTATGAGGTAATGAGGCATAGAATTCAAGTGGTGAGAGGGTGGTTGGTTTTGTCTAGAATCAGTCTTGCGATTCAATCAGACTTGTGATTCAACCAATCACAAGACCGACCAACCACCTATGTAAATGAACAAGACACTTCACCTCAAACCCCCACAGAAGATGTTATCTAGTTTGGTAATGAAACATCCGGGAACCAAGCAGCATCTTGGAGAACAAACCTCTGCCTAAAATAACAGCCTGAGCTATGAATATTCTCTTCAAGTTCCACTTTAAGATTTCTTTGGTTCTTAAAATTAGACTCCTAAAGTGATGTTACCTTTTCTTTGGAGAAGATATGATTTAGTCCTTGGGAAATGATAGAATTCATGGCAGAAAATGAAAGAAAACATTTCATATCATGCTACTTGCCTTTTTTATATTGCAAGGTGTGCTTTCTTGAGTACAATGCTGCTTCATTGGCTAGTTTCATGAGCAATTTCTTCTAGTGAGTCAAGAACATATTTCAAAATATTTGGCTCTGAATTACATTGATGTAAAACTCTACCATCCAGAAATTAGTTGAGGAAATATTTTATTACATTTAAAAGCCCTTGGTGGAATAAAAGTAAATCTTAGAAGTCTCCTGTAGTTACTCATTTTGCTAGCATTTACATTCCAAATCCAAACTAATTGGATTCCATTTGTCAACAGAGACTGCTACTATTAGGACTGCAAATGAAGAAATAGAATCATCACAAAATTGGCTTCCTCAATACTTTTTTTTTTTTTTAAGTTTTCCTGTTTTGGAAACACTTCTGTTGAATTTTTGTTATCAAACTCTTATCACCAAAGAGCAACTTCTGAAAAATGCAATGATAAATCTGCAATTTCAAAATATTCACTCATTTTACTTTCAAAATTTATATCTTGCCCTTTGAGGCCCAGCCAGAATTCCCATTTGCATCCAATTTATATTTAAACACGCATTTTGCACGCCACAACCAGATCAAAATCTTAGATGTACTCATGGAGAACAATGCAATCAAGATATAATTGGTTGCAGTATCAAATACAGTTGTTTGTTAAAAATAACATTCTTTAACAAGTTATTAATCTTTCATGAGAATATTTAGGTGCATTCCTCTAGCCTTGTTTTCTATATTTGTTTTCTGAAAGAACCTTGCTGACTAGTTCTGGAAAAATATTTCCAGACAGGGAAATGCGTATTTCAACAAGGAGATTCCTTTATTCTCATCTTTCCTTTTACTTAAACAAATTTCACTGGAGAAACATGCCATTAGTATCTTAGCAACAGCCACAGCTTACTGACTGGTTTTGGGTCATCAGAACCTGCAGACTAAATGCGGCATTTTCATGCTCAGCATCAATATCTGTTTGAAGATCGTTGTGAGTGAAAAAAAACCTATATGCTATGAAAAGAATCATATCAGGAAAAGTATTCAAAAACAAAGTTCTAAAAAAATTAATCTACTACCTAACTGGAAAGAAAATAAAGTCATCTTGTAATTGAATGGGATGTGTGTGAGTTAAGCAAAAAAAAAATCCCAATCCAAATACTCTGTCTGTGTGTGTCTGTGTGTGTCTGTCTCTCTGTGTGTGTGTCTACACACACACACACACACACAATTCACAAATAATCCAAGAATTTTAGATGCCAAAATACCAAATTGGGTTTGCTTATCTATGGATGAGCTTATCCACAAGAACGTATGGCAATACTTTTTGAAAGCACTTGTGTATCCTGTATTTATTTGTAACTGAGCCCATATGTGGATAAACTGACCCTCAAATTATGAACCAAAATACGATGAAAAAATAAATAATTCATGTACTACATTACCCACTGATAGACCAATTGTGAAAATTAAAACATTCAAAAATGTTGAGAGATGGCTTATTTGCAGGAGGCATATGATCTCACCTATCTCACCTTATTATAAGCCACGTTAAATTCCAAATGCTGTAATTGGATGAAAGGATCAAAAGCAATTTATACTGTAATTTGCATAAATGTATGATGAGGGACTGTAACTCCTCCTTTCTTTAGGTTTCTCTTCGCCTATCATCCTGATCAATAAACCAATTTGTGCTTCAGTGAAAGTGTCCAGGTCTCTGATATAAAGGAACAAAAAATTATGCTGGTTAACCAGCATACTTGCTTGTTTATTTTCATCAAATGTGGTTTTCAGCTTATAGTAACAAATTTTCAGGACTGAATTTAGGAAAACCACAATAAACAAAGAAAATAACAGTTATAATAAAGAGAAACTTAAAATATCACAGAAGTAAAATTACATTAAGATACCATGTAGCAAGACATGAAAATAACCTCTCAAACTGGGAAAATTAATTTCAGTGCTTGAACTGGCATAAAGGAAATGATATTTTGGCTGTAGTCTGTGAAAATGTTATGGGATAATATCAAGAGTTTGAATTTGGACTGGAAACAAATAGGAAGTTAATGAAGATTGTATAATGTACCATAATACTGGTATAATAAGAGTGTGTAATTTGAAGTGTTTATGGTAGTGGAGTGAACCATACTTTCAGATAATGACTTTGGAACAGTCATTATCTCTTAGGCCCAACCAATACAACTAGTTGTTATTAGGAGGCTGAAACAATGAGAGATCCCATATATACCTTTTACTGTTTTTGAGAAAGGCTGAATGTAAACATAATTCCTGCCTTTTCCTCATATCTTCTCAAAAACTCAAGACAGTGCACATATGGAGTCTCTTCTCATTTTATCCTTATAAAAAACAAACAAACAACACTTCCTAATTCCAATTAGCACTTTAGCCTATTTGGCACTCTGGTATGTGCTAAATTAATGAAGCCTAAGATTTGACATGTCCTTAAAATGCACATTCAAAATAAATTTCCCAACCTAAAGGTGTAATTCAAACATAAATTTATAGAATTTTGTACTGACCTAAATTGTTGCTCTAATTAGAAATGCTTGGCTTAGGGAATAATGATGTCCTTTATGTAAAACTGTTCAGCTACATATAGAGTGTCCCTGTCAGTCTTATTGCTTCTACAGAGGTGCCATGTAAGGACAGCAACATTTAAGGTGTTCTGAATTTAAAATTGAACCATGCAGAGGCATTGGTTCTTATAAATGGCACCTGGCATGAGCATAATTAGTTGTGTATCCAGCAATAATTTCTTTCATACTCACTGTGTTGCTTAGAGACTGGGAATAATATTTCAAAAAGCCTTAAATGTTTTTTTCCCATTAAATATTAGAATTAGCATTGTTGTATCCCACCGCCCTTTGAATCTCACAAAGTTTGTCATTTTCAGATTTAAAACAGAAGTATTCACAATGCTCAGTGGTTAAGATGGTAGGCTTGTCAGGCCCAGGTTTGAGACCCAAGTGCTATGTGATGGGGTGAGCTCCCATTAATTGCTCCAGGTCCTACCCACCTAGCAGATTGAAAGCATGCACATGTGAGGAGATAAATAGGTACCACTTCAGTGAAAAGCTAACAGTGTTCCATGCACCTTAACCACTTAACCATGGGTATGTCTTTAGACAATGCTGGCTCCCTCAGCTAAGAAATAGAGATGAGCACCGTCCCCTAGAGTCAGACATGATTGGAAAAGGGAAACCTTTATCTTTTTATTATAAATATAGTTATCATCATAATAAACTCTATTATTGAGGTCTTCAGGTTTTGTGTTAGGATTGCTAAAATGGACTGATATCTATCTATATCTAGTATATCTAGTGTCTGTATATACCCCTCCACACATACAAACCCTACACCAAAGCAAGTAGGGGAATAAATAGCAATAGAACTTAGGCTTATATATCGCTTAACAGTGCTTTACAGCCCCCTCAAAACGGTTTACAGAGTCAGCCTATTGCCCCCAATAATCTGGGTCCTCATTTTACCTACCTCGGAAAGATGAAAGACTGAGTCAACCTTGAGCCTGGTGGGATTTGCAGGCAGCTGGCAGTAACTCTGTCAAGGATCTTGGAGTACTCATCTCTAATGATCTAAGTGCTAGAGCCCTCTGTAACTGCATAGCCAAAAAGGTGTTAAGAGTTGTTAACATAATGTTACATAGCTTTTTCTCTGGTAATATTACACTAATAACTAGAGCATACAAAACATTTGCTAGACCAATACTCGAATACAGCTCATCAGTCTGGAACCCGCATTATATATCTGATATTAACACAGTTGAGAAAGTCCAGAAATATTTCAACAAGATGAGTTCTCCATTCCTCTACTCGTTGCAGAATACCTTATGCCAATAGACTCAATATTCTAGACCTAGAAAACCTAGAACTATGCCTCCTTTGGTCCGATCTAAGTATAGTATATAAAATCATACATTGCAATGTCCTACCTGTCAATGAATACTTCAGTTTCAACCATAACACAAGAGCAAACACATAGATAAAAACTCAAAGTTAATCTCACCAAACATGATTGCAGGAAATACGACTTCAGCAACAGAGTGGTCAATGTCTGGATACTCTACCTGACTCTGTGGTTTCTTCCCCAGACCCCCAAAATTTTAACTTAGACTGTCTATTATTGACCTCACCCCTTTCCTAAGAGGTCTTAGGTGGGGGCGTGCATAAGCGCACCAACGTGCCTACCATCCTATTCCTATTGTTTCTTTTACATATTTTTTTATTTTCTTACATGTATCCATGTATTCATAACTATGTTTTTACTTATATCTATTATCTTGTAAGCAATTGACAAAAATAAATAAATAAAAAAACAAGTAGCCTGCAGTACTGCACTCTAACCACTGCACCACCAAGGGTCTATAAATATGGCTTGTTATTTATTCTCATGAAGATGTAGAGAAGCTTCTTTTTGTTCACTCGACAAAGAGAAGTATGTTTTCCTTGAGGAAGGTTGCTTTATAATCCTGACACATTTTTAAAGGCAGGATCGTCATCATGATGAATTGTAAAAAGTCACTAGTACTCAGCATGAGTTTCTCTTTATTTAGATTCAGGCACTTTGGTCATTTGTTGAGATGTAACTGACTGGAAAAGAGACAAACTTATTAAAGTTGAATGTGAAATAAATAAGTATATATATTTTTGGTGGTTTCTCACTTTATTTGGAAATACGCTGCTATTAACATTATTTGTCATATATGCAAGTAAAGCACCTAATTCCTCCATAAGGATTGGGCTCCAGCTGTGCTAAGTAATCCTCAGAGGTGCATAGATACCCAACAATTCAGGGGAAGAAAGTAGATAAAAATTACTTGGCTTCATTTTGGGTTCTGTGTTGTTTTTTATAGGCATGCTGAAACATTTATGACTCAGATGAGATATTGGAAAATTATCTGATATGCAGATGACAATACAAAGACTTGATAACAAATTCATTAGAGGATAGAATCAAGAAAGATATTTTTTGAAGATCTTGACATGGCTGAACCACAAGTAGAAATCAGCAAGATGAATGTCATGCTGGCCAAGCCAATTCCCATAATTTGAGAAAGAAAAGGAAAAGTACAGGTTAGGATAAGGAGACCACAGTTATAGCAGCACATGCAAAAATCTGGAAGTTCACAGGCTGAATAGGAGCCAACTATGAGATGCAGCTACAAAAACAAAATAAAACAAAGCCACAAATGAAATCCTCAGCCCCAACAACAGAATAATTTAGAAGTTGTTCTTTTCCATTGTGCATTGATTAATCTGCAGCTATAATATGGTATCTAATTCTGGGAATCAGAGTTTACGTAAAACAATAATAGACTGGAGACCAGTCATGGTAATATAGGATCTGGAAAAAATGAGGAATGGTTGGAGATGGTGGGTGTACTTAGTCTGTCAATAAAAAAATTATGGTAGTTTATCTTCAGATGGGCTGTGATATACAAGGTGAATATAAATGTTAGAGCTGTTCCAAAAGATGAGATAAGAAACAATGGGTCAAATTACAAGGATGAAGATTTTGATTGGAGATCGTAAATTTTAAGAGCTGCAGTGGACTGGATTTAACTGGATGTAAACAAAGCCTGAATGCCCATTAATCAGCAATACTATACTATTGGATTCCTGGTACTGGGCCGACAATTTGGTTACATGATCTCTAAAATCACTTCCAACTTTACATTTTGGGATTCTATGAATTACCAAAAGATAATCAAGATGATACATGGCATATAATGTCAATACCATGTGCTTCTGCTGTTTGTATTTAATTAGCCAAAAAGTAGATGGCCATAGTTACACGTTTGGTGGGCTGCCTGAAATTATTCTATGAATATTTTGCTCAAATATATTTTAATAGATACTCTTTTGCCATGATACATGCCATTAGAATAGCTGTTTAGTTTTGTTTATTGTTGTTGATCAAGGGAAGCTTTCTTTTGTAACTTTCATTTAGCTTCAGAATTCCAGAGAGTGAAACCTCAACTCCTGAAACCCTTAGCTATATAAATGACACTGATGTTCTTGATATACAGGATGTGTCTGTATAACTTTGTGTACATTCAATTGTTTCTCAAAGGGGTAAAAAGATTATTAATCCCTAGTTGAAAAATCTCCATTGGATTGTGTCTGAGTTTATGTCCAGGAAGTATTGAGTTCCATGTTTTATTATTTTCATTTAATTTCAAAGATGTATACTTCTGTTTCCTAAGGGAGTTTATAGTAACTACTTCTTGGATTCCTTCTGAATTTGTAGAAGGGAAATCCACTGCTAATAGAGGAGAGCAAAGTTGTTCAACCTGAAGCCCCAGGGGAAAGAAGAGGCAGGAGGAGGAGATGAAACTTCATGCGAGATTAAAAGAATAAAATATTGACAAGCAGTAAGAGCAAAAGGAATGAGGTTTTAGAGTTATGTTCCTAGACATAAGCACACTTTCTGTAACCTCTCTCTCTCTCTCTCTCTCTCTCTCTCTCTCTCTCTCTCTCTCTCTCACTCCCTCTCTNTCTCTCTCTCTCTCTCTCACACACACACACACACACACACACACACACACACACACCAGTTTTCCTTAAATAATTGCTGGGAAATATCTTTTCTACATTTTGAATGCATGCAATGAAACATGTATGTAAAATGTCTCAGGAAATGAGAAATGACTCCTGTACTGTGTAATGGTTGGACTACAGTAGATGTTCAATTGGATTGCATAGCTTTTAAATATTCTGCATTCTGCATTTCACCCGAGAAATCATGATTGTGGGATTCATATCCATAGAGATTTCCAGTATTCTCAAAACGATTTTCTGAGACTGTGTGCTGATAATATATCTTAAAGGAAAACTGAGATTTCAAGTAAAAGATTTTGAGAATTGCTAGGCACACCTTCACCTGCTTTATAAGATTTATGAATGATTCAACATCTGACAAGTTTTATTTTAGTTTATTATGTTATATTTTAACATGAAGCAAGTTTTAAAAGCACATTTAAAAAATCACAAACATTTATCAATAAATTACACTAAACTCACTTGGAAAACATCATTTCCCCTTCATATAAGCTGCCAAGGACACAGTTAAGTTAGTGTACCAGACTAAAACTCAGAATTTTTTGACACAGGAAGACTTAAGCTAGTCTCTATTCTTCCCAAAAATAGTTTCACACCAGTATTCACATATATATTACACTCTTGTCCCTCTTTGTGTTACAACATGGAAAATTCAGCCTGAGTTCATTTAATCATCAATTCTGGGTTGTGCCAAAGTGACACATTTATGGCATACTTTCCTGAGAAACCAGCTTGACAGATAAGGGTCATTTTGTTGTTGTAGCCTTTCATCTTTAGCAGGGTTGGCTTGGAATTAGATAATTATGTCAATAATATAACCTCCAAAGAATACCGTGAAAGTAAGTAGCTGGTTGAGGATGGCTAAACAAGGACTTGCACTAAGGTCTGTTTGATCCAAGTCTATCAACATTTGCTGCACTTTACTGACTCCTTTTTTCTAACCCCTTTGACCAGTTCATCTGGCACTATTAAGCAGAAAGCATTGTTTTTTTCCATTGATTGTAATAGAACTTCGCAGTGCTTTCTTTTTCTGATATAATTGATCTGATGCACATTTATGCAGATAATTTTAACAGAATAACAGAGTTGGAAGGGACCTTAGAGGTGTTCCAGTCCAACCCCCTATTCCATTTTAGACAAACGGTTCTTCAGTCCCTTCTTAAAAACCTCCAGTGTTAGAGCACCCAGAACTTCTGAAGGCAAGGTGTTCCACTGGTCAATTGTTCTCACTGTCAGGACATTTCTTCTTAGTTCTAGGTTCTCTCTTTGTTCTCTCTCATTGCTTCTTGTCTTGCCTTCTGATGCTTTGGAAAATAGATTGATCCCCTCTTCTTTATGGCAGCCCCTCAAATGTTGGAAGACTGCTATCATGTCTCCCCTGATCCTTCTCTTCACTAGACTAGCCATGCCCAGTTCCTGCAACTGTGCTTTATATATTTTAGCCTCCAGTCCCCCAATGATCTTTGTTGTTCTTCTTTGTACTCTTTCTAGAATCTGAGGATCTTTTTAATAGTGTGGTGACCAAAATTGGAGGCAGTATTCCAAGTGTGGTCTTATTACCAGGGCATTATAAAGTGGTAATATCATTTTTTGTGATCTTGATTCTAGCCCTGTTAATGCAGCCTAGGATTGTATTGGCTTTTTTTAGCAGGTGCAGCACATTGTGGCTAATATGTAAGTGATTGTCCATTAGGACTCCAAGATCCCTTTTGCAGTTAGTGCTGTTGAGTCAAGTTTCACCTAGTCTGTACCTGTACCTTTGTTTTTTCTTGCCTAAGTATAAAAACCTTTTTGCTACATTGAATTTCATTTTGCTAGATAGGGCCCAGTGTTCAAGTCTGTTGAGATCCATCCAGATTTTAAGCCTATTTTCTGGACTATTCCTGCTAGTTTGGTGTCATCTGCAATTTTTTTCTGGGACAATGTGAATTTGCAGTATATGAAATCATGTGGAATGATTGCAAGTTTGTCATTCAAAAAATGAACCTTTACTGAGTCATAGATTATTATTGAGGAATGTCCCAGATTCGGGGTTCAGCATCATCAAAGAAGATTGGACAAATCTACTTGAAAACTGAGAACAAAACTATTAAAATTTAACATATTTAATACTGAACTCAATAAGGCAATGGATTTATTCTCTTACTCTAGAGAAAAAGAAGACCAAAAACATTTCACTGGGCTATGAACTCATTTACCTCAGTATTAAGTCTCCTGCTCATTTTAATACTTTTTCAGATTCAAGGTATCAATATGCTTCAGAAACTAGCATCTAAAATTCAGAAAAGAGTTGCAGTTAAATGATAACACTCTTGAGAAGACAAATCCTTATAGCCAAATTAAATGTTGCTCCTGAGTCTCATTCTACAATATTTTGCACTTCACTGCTCTGTCAGTTATTCCTCATTTAAAAAATGGATTTTAAAATGCTGTCACCTTTATAAATCAATGAAGAATTTCAATTCAGTTGAGTCTTCTAATTTGGACATATGCTACAGAGGGAAGTCTCAGCAAAGGAATAAGTGACAATAGAAACTTCTATATACAGTAGGCAAAATGCTGGTAGCTCAGTTGGTAAAAATATGCTTTGTCCTTTATGCTACAACTGCAGAGGATATCTTGGTTGGTTTGATTCAGTGCATTTCATACCCATAAGCCAAATTATGCCTTTGTATTTTCTAAGCTAAGTCTCAAGAATTTACATTAATTGAAGGCACTTATAAAATATCAGAAACTAATAGTGGAAGCTGAGATAAGCTCTCCAGAACTTATTTTGTATTTTGGCTGCTGGCTATTGAAAAGGATAAGCTCAGTATAAACTGATACTTAAGAATGGTTTTCTATAATCCAGAAGAGAAATAGTAACATTGAGTCAGATCTTCCTGAAAGAAACTGGACAGTTTCTAATTCTGAGTGTTCTTAGGGGTGTCAAATTCAATTTCACTGAAAGCCTCATCAGGGTTGCGTTTAACCTCAGGGGTGGGGTGAGGTGGGAGTGGCCAGGGTGGACGTGGCCAGCTCAACATCACTCCTGTCGGGGGCACCTGTGTTGGCCCCATCACTCTGCCAGTGAAAACGGGCTCCCGAGCTCCATTTTCAGCTGCCGTGGCCTCCTGGAACTCTTTGCCAATGAAAATGGAGCTTGGGAGCCTGTTTTCGCTGGCAGAAGCACCGTGGGCTGGTCCTACACTGTTTCCAGGGTGCCTCCTCAGGCCAGATCTAAAGTACCCCATGCGCCTTGAGTTTGACACTCCTGTCCTAGTGTGTCAACCCATGAACTTCAGGAACCAAGGTAACATTGGAATATGAGAAAACAAGGTGGCAGGGAGCTTGGGTGATACATGGCCCACAGTGCTTTCTCTACAGAGTTGGGTTATTTTTATTATGAAAAAAAGAGAAGAACTATATCTAGTCTTTGTGCAATACTTCTTGAGGCAGGGAGTATAATTCCCATAATTGGGCCATGCTGACTGGAGATGATGGGAGTTGTAATTCAACCTGTCTTGAGAAGATTGCTTTGTTCTTTACTTCAGACAGTTCTTTGTATAGTTTAATCAACAGGAAGAAGCTTCTCAATGTCCATTTTCTCATACAAATCTGACATGTACTCTATATTTGTTCCAGCATTAGCCTCTTGCAAATTGCTACCAGAAAGCTTGACTTTGGCCCCCTGTTTTCTTTTGCTTGTTTTTCTTACATAATTCCCTGAACTCCCTTTTCTGTTAGGTTAATTTCTAGTCTCCAGTTTAGACTCAGGAGAAGCTACTCAAACCGACAACACAGCATAGTTTAATATGAGACTTTATTCTGTTGTAGGATGGACACATTTATTGACCTTTCTCAACATGAAGAAAAGAGTCATATCTTTGGTGAGTTAATTTCAATGCTGCTTTATTTATTTATTTAGTGTATGGCTCAATGCTACTGTTTTCTGCATTTACAATTTTTAATAGGTATATTAATTCTTTCCAGATTTTGATTTAACCAATTGTTGGTTGTTTACATACCCAATATTTTTGCCCTTAGAACTTTTAGCTCCCAGTATAACTCCCACAATTGATTTTGTGTTCCACATTTTCTTATTTATATAAAAAGTGTATTTTACATTATCTTTTCATCCTTTCAGTATCAACAAGCTTCTGCTGTAGTAGTTTAAATTTTGTTGTTGATTTTCTTAAGGCTAAGTAACTTTTATATCTTTCACATGAAAAGGAGCTAAATAAGGGCTGATTGTGCAAAGCAGCAGAAGAAAAATTAGATCATATACTCAACTCATGCAAAAAAATATTGCATAAACTAATTATAAACAGGGACAAAACCCAGTCATCAAAATAATTTACTGGGATGTGTAAAATTGTCATGAAAAATTGGTGGAAACGTATTTTAAAATGAAGCGGTTAAAACATTGTGAGATTTCCAAACACAACCTGGTAAAGTCTTGCCACATAACACACCAGACTTAACTGTGATTGAAAAGAAGAACGTGCAATTGCCAGGGGATAGTGGAGCAGAAGAGAAAGAACTGGAGAAAAACACAAAATATTAAGATCTCAAAATTCAAGTTGAAAGATTATAGCATAAAGTAGCTGTGGTGGATCCAGTGGTTATCAGTACATTGGGTGCCATACCAAAAGCCTTTGACAACATTTTAGAAAAAAAACCCCTGCATATTGGCAAATTTTCCATCTGTCAATTGTAAAAGGATACATTGCTTGGATCCACACATATAATACATTAACACATTATGACAGCCTAGGTTTTTGGGAAGAACATGATGCAATGATTTCATATTGTTGTATATATAATAATAACAAAAACAACTGCCACCAAATCAGAGAACATCTCTGCAACTTCAAATACAGATCTATCAAATGGTCAAATGATATTAAAATTGGAGGAGAAATGCCACGAAAGATACTTAGCAACATTTTTCTCCACTCAAAGCTGAAATATTTTTTTCCAAAGTCACATGATCCAGTGACTCATCTCAAAAACATTACCTCAAGCAGTATCTATGATGGCAGATTTGCTAAAGAGAGACATACTAGTTCTGTCAAAATAATTAGATGTTAGACTGAAGGATTCACAATAGAATTCTAATAATTTTTGATTGAATAGTTTCAAGATGTAACTGGTTAGAATAAGCACATCATAGTGTATTGAACAATAGTAAACTAAACCTTTTGCATTAAATAGTTCGATTGCAGCAGGAACAGAAATATTCCCATTGCAGCTGGCAAATTAATAATTATGATTACAGCATTAAGATGTTAATATTAAGAATCTAGTACATCCTGAAAGCGGAGGCACAGAAGAAAATGCTTCAGTATTTGGACACCTTTATCTGCTAAAGTTGAAAACTATTGATTTCCCATAGAACTACAATATCTCTTAGTGAAAAGGAATTTCTTCAGTTTGGAGTAATTTGTTTCCAACCCTTTGGACTGGCAATGTTTGGTTAATGCCAGGAGAAAGGGGTGAAGGTCGATATAGGCCAGTGGGAAAATTGCCCTGTCTTCAGCACAAAGAAGCATGGAAACTGTTCTGTGGTAAAAGGGAGTACAATTCAAATGTAGAAAAGGGTTATACATATAAATTATCTAGGAGGAGAACAAAGGTACAATCTTGCATAATCTCCTTTTGCATAGGGATTGGGAGGCCAACCTGCTTTTTTTTACTTGGAGTTCTACTATTTCTCAAACAGTGGATTAGTGAAGAACTCTGTCCCTAGATCAGGGTTTTATCCAAAGAACTAGATCATCCCTGAATCCCTATTTAGGGAATTATCCCTAAATAATTCATTATTTTCAAAAGATGCATAGCAGAGGTGGTATTCAGCAGGTTCTGACCAGTTCTGGAGAACCGGGAGTGAAAATTTTGAGTAGTTCAGAGAATCAGCAAATATCACCTCTGACTGGAGATTTTACAGTATCTTTCCCCTGCCATGCCCGCCAAGCCACGCCCACAGAACCGGAAGTAAAAAAAATGAATCCCATCACTGATGCATAGTATATCAACTAAAAGAGCAGTCCCAACCTTTCTGGCTCCGTGGACAGGTGAGGGGTGGGAAGGGATGGTTTTTTGCACGTGCTCGCTGCTTATGCAAATGGAATTTTGGGCTCCTCACATAGCCTTGTTTCCAATGGGCCATGGACTGGTCTGGGCTGTGGATTGGGGATTGGGGACCTCTGGCCTAAAGGTCAGGATCCCTGTCAATGAAGGAAATATCCTTTTCCTGATTCCCCACCCCCACCACTAGATACCTCTGAGATTTCTAGGCGTCTCTCCAAGTTAAAAAAGGACAAAGCTAATGGCAGTGACCTGATCACAAGAGATCAGATAATCAGATAAACTATTGATCAGATAATCTGATTGATAGTACTCAGAAGGATTATTCCTTCTTCAGGCCTCATGTGAAAAGTGATTTCAGTGGTACCCTTATATCCAAATCGTTACAAAAGATGGGGAAAGGGGTTTGTGGATAAAGGAATATGAAGTTAAGTTAATGAACAGACTGTTGTAAGTTGGCTACCCAAAACAAATCTACCAATTGGATTTTTGTTGGATATTTTTATTGTAAGAAACAAGCAAAAGCAGGTTTAGAAGTGTTCATTTGCTTTCCAAATAATATTAAATAAAGAACTAACAAAGAACTAGGAACCGAAATCTTAAGAAGAACACATGAAAGGGGTGAGATAGCATAGCAACAGATGCAGTCTCGTCTCTTTCCAACTATACAAAGGTGAAAAAAGTTCCAGACCTGCCAACCCCTGATAAAGGAAAATCTGGACACCCATGAAAAAAAATCTGGAGATTCTATAATAGTGAGATTCTATTTTTTTCCCGATCAAGATTAAACAAACCCCTTTTCCATTGAGGAAAGTCATTAACAGTTTATTTAAATGTTTTATTTGTGTTCCCTGTTGTAAGAAGATGCAGCTTTCTTTCTTCTATTGAAAAATCACCACCTCTTTTCGCCATGTTTATACGATTGCGATCGCTTTCCTGTGCTGAACTTACAAAGACTACTGAGAAACTAGCCTCGTTCCCAGGGCCTACTCCCCTTTCAAAATGACAGACAGACACCAAGAAAAACAATTACCGTATATACTCGCATATAAGCCGATCTCGCATATAAGCCAACCCCCAAATTTGAAAAAAAAAAAAAGCATTTTAAATTCGGCGTGAGATTGAGGAGCCTTGTCGTGAGACCGTGAGAAATGACAAAAAATCGTGAGACTCATGGCAGAACCGTGAGAGTTGGCAGGGCTGAAGTTCTTTCACAAGCAGTAATTTATTTGGTTGTTGGACTTCTCCAAAAAGCAGGGTAGAATTCAAATCAATTGGTAGCTTCAAAGGACATGATTTTATTTCCTACAGATGATTCCTGCATATTTTGGTTTTTTGGGGTCTTTTAATGACCCCGTAAAACCTTGTATCCAAGTGGAGTTGGGACAACTGAATGGAACTGAGTGTTTGCTAGCCAGATGCCCTTCCTGTTGCCAATGCAGAGTTTGCAGCTGATATATACTCAATGTACCCAGGGAGAGAAATATCAGCCGATACCTTGAATTGAACTCACAGTCTCCTGATTGTGAGACGAGAGCTCTACTCTAGGCCACTGCACCACTCTATGATTTGTGAATATGCTATGCAAAAAAAAAAAAGCCTTTTTAGGAATGAGAACTGGGCCTGGTGCAAGAGCTGCATTTCAAAAAGCAAGTTGGGCAAGGCAAAGATTAAATTGGATGTAATTTATTTTTTATTAATTAAATGCAGTTACTTTAACTGTTCTGAATGCATTTAATAATGTTTCATTATGTATTAAAAATTGAAATTGATAGCCCCTTTTGCCAGGATTCTAGAAACCTTAGTTAAATTTTAGGGATCACAGTTTGTGCTGTGTGATAAAGATGGCTCTGCACATGTAGCAATTATTATCTGGCTTTGTTTGATTATGTTTTCAGGTTGTATGCTATTGTATTATGCTGCTGGACCGGGACTAGAGATATTCAGGCTTAAATCCATGTTTAGAAATTTCTGGATGAATTTAAGCTGGCCACTCTCCATTATCCAAACCTACCTTCCAAGGTTCTTATGGAAAAACACGGGAGTGCTGTGTATCCCACTTTATGATCCTGATGAGTAACATGGGATACAAGTTTAAATTGGATTTGGGAATGTGTTTGGTAAAGTTTGGATTTTGCTACAAAAATAAAGACATATGATAACAAAGCAAACCACTTTTACATTGCTTCACTAGTTATTGATAATTGAGCAAGCTGACACAATTGTATGAATGACACAGTTGTTTCAAATGTCCAGCTCTGGCCTAAATTGCAGCATGAAAAACAAGAACTAGTTATTTGTAAAAACAATGAAGGTGGAACACGAATAAATAAAATTAAAAATAGAACTGAACATTTAAAAATATTTTACAAATGCCAGTGACTGGTGCTATGGGTTGCTGCTGGCAACCTAGGTATCAACCAAGTATCTTCTTAAAGGCCCTGTCACACTGCCCAACGGATGCAAAACGTTTGTAAAAAGGACACAGCGGACGAGAAAAATGTTCCATCCGTTGTTATCTGCTCTCAAAAGGGCAAAAATTTGCATAACCAGAATGGATAAACACGGAAAGGAACGGACGGGGGGAGGACGCAGAGCGGATGGAAAGCGGATGCAGAGCGGAAGCCTAGCGGATGGAAGCAGATGGAGCGGATGGCACATCCCTAGGCTTCCGGGGGACCTCAGCAAGCGGACGCGGAACAGATACAGCGGATGCAGAGCGGACTCCGAGCGGATGAAGTGGATGCACAGCGGATGCACAACAGATGAAGCGGATGCACAGCGGAAGCCTAGCGGATGCCTGGGGTTAATTGCGCATACGGGGGGGATTTATTGCGTCAGCCCCGCGGATATAAAGGGAAGCAGCTCGGAAGCAGGTCACCATTCAGAGGAAAGACCTGCTGCCAGACGCATTGAGTGCCTTGCCTGCCTGCCTTGCTGGCTGCCATCCTGCCAGCCTTGCTGCCTGCCTTACTGCCTGCTTGGTGCCTGCCTCCCAGCCAGCCTTGGTGCCTGCCTGCCTGCCAGCCTTGCTGCCTGCCTTGGTGCCTGCCTCCCTGCCAGCCTTGATGCCTGCCTGCCTGCTAGCCTTGCTGCCAGCCTCCCTGCCAGCCAGCAACCCCAAACATGGGGAAAAAGAGGAAGCCTCAACCATCTGCTGCCAGCCCTGGCAAGAGGGACAGGGCCACCCTCCCGCCCCTGGCCCTCACTCTGCTTCTGCTGGGGCTTATGTAGCACGGGCTCGTCTTCTGCGGCTGGGGCTTCTGCTGCTTTTGCTTCTGGAGGAGCTGATGCTGCTGCTTCTGGCGGTGGTGCTTCTGCTGGTGCTTACTATGCTGAGGCTGCTTGGTGGTGGTGCTTCTGCTGGTGCTTACTCTGCTGAGGCTGCTCCTGGAGGTGGTGCTTCTGCTGGTGCTTACTCTGCTGAAGCTGCTCCTCGTCCTGCTGGTCCTGCTCGTCCTGCTCGTGCTCCTGGAATTGCTCGTCCTGCTCATCCTGCTCGTGCTCCTGAATTGCTCGTCCTGCTCGTGCTCCTGGAATTGCTCGTCTGCTCGTGCTCCTGGCCTTGCTCGTCCTGCTCGTCCTGCTAGTCCTGCTCGTTGCTCCTGGTCCTGCTCGTGCTCCTGGTCCTGCTTGTGCTGCTGCTGCTGCTGCTGCTGATGATTGATGATCCTGCTGGTGCTGCTGCTGGTGCTGCTGATGATGATGATTATGATCCTGCTGGTGATGCTGCTGCTGCTGCTGCTGGTGCTGCTGCTGCTGATGATCCGCTGCTGGTGGTGGTTGTGGAGGAGCAGCCCCTACAAACTGGAAGCCCCTCTGATGAGGGCCCATCTGGTCCTGCCAAAGGGAGGAAAGGCATATGCGGGAATGGGAGAGGAGGCAATATTCCATTGAGGAGGAACACGAGGATGAGGTGCTGGAGTGGCTGAGAGAGAATGACTATCTGTGGTGGAAGGGACACCGGATGTACAGGGACACCAAAAGGAAGCAGGCTGCTTGGAGAGAGAAGGCGGAGAGTCTGGGCTACACATCGGAGGTGCTCCTCGGCTGGTGGAAACATATGCACACCTGGTATGGCGAAGCTGCACCTGAAGAAAAATCTGGCCAGGCCACGGTTAAGCTACGGACAGAGAGACCTATGTCATGGCCAGGTGCAGCTTCCTGGAGGGTGAGATCCGCCACCGAGGAGGAGCAGCAGCAGCAGCCCTCTCACAACCCTCTCTCTCCAGCAGCCTGCTGAGAGCCAGTCCTCTTCTGGCCGAGAGTCAGTTCCTGTCTCCAGGCAGTGGTTCTGTGGAGGGTGACACGGTGGAGAACCCGCGGACAGGTGTTTTAACCATGGTGGAGTGCGTGGAGGACTCCCTGGTGCAGTGGGAGAAAAGGAGACGGCACTTCCACCACAGCCCTACCTGCATCCACCCACACCTCCACCTCCACAGAAAGGCAGAGAGCCAGACAGGAGGGCAGAGCCACACTGTTTCTGCTGGAGATCAGGGACACCATCCATAGCAGCATCGATCTCTCTCAGCTGTCCACACCGACTCCTCATCCTCCAACCGCAAGCCCTTCCTCACCTATGTCAACCAGACCCTCACGGACATGGCGGAACCCCAGTACCAGGTGGTGAAGGACCGGATCGCTGAGCTGCTTCACAACCCTCCAGACCAGAGGCACCTGCTCCCACCCAGTCCAGGTCTGCTCCTCCACCCCAGGTGATGTCCCTCTCATCCAAGGCTTCCCACAGGCCTTCACCTACAGGGTTATGGCTACCAGAAAGTCCAGCAGCACAGGCAGCAGCCCTTCCCAGTCCAGGCACAGAGTCATCGGGTGACACCATTGCCACCGGTTCCACCGATGCCACGATGCCACCCATGCCACCCATGCCACCGACAGCGATGCCACCCATGCCACCGATGCCACCGACAGCGATGCACCCATGCCACCGATGCCACCAATGCCAGTCCTCACCCAGCTGCAGACCAGACAGCCCACTAACTGCTCCTACCCCACAGCCAAGCCCGGCCTCAGTACATCTGTTCCTCGGTACTGGGGCTGACACCCCATGGCATGAGGAAGGAGCTCTCAACATCATGGGGCTGATGCAGCAAGCTTCCACCGTCCTCCTCACGTCTCTGGCAATGCTGCATGGTGGTGAGAAGTACCTGGAACCTGATGGTCAGGATGCCAAAGGCATTCTCCACCACCCGCCTTGCCTGGACGCCTGTAGTTGAAGATCGTCTCTTCACGGGTGAGGAGTCTGGAAGTGTAGGGCTTCATGAGGTAGGTTCTGAGGGAGAAGGCATCATCCCCACGATGAAGTAGGGCACATCTTGCATGTCGTTGGGCAGGGGATCTGGATCTGGGAAGCCCATGATGAGGTTGCGTTCCAGCCCTTCCTTGAGGTCACTGGCGTTGTATACCTGGGCATCTGAACATGAGCCGTTGCCTGAAGCATCGATGTACATGAACTTGTAGTCAGCATCGACCATGGCGAAGAGGATGATGCTGAAGAGCCGTTGTAGTTGAAATAAGTGGACCCCGACTTGGCTGGAGCTTTGCAGGCCACGTGCTTGCCATCTATGGCTCCTATGGTGTGGGGAAGTTCCACTTCTGATACCACTGCTCTTCAGCTTTCTTCCATCCTTCTTCAGTGGAGGGGCACTGGAGGAGCTCCTCCAGGTATTCTTCGATGATGGCCTGCACCACTTCTCTGACCACAATGCTGATGAGTTTGTGTGGCACCCTCCATCCGTACTGCATGCTCTGTAGGTGGTCCCTGAGGCCAGGTGGCGCAGAGTGAGTGCCACCTTGAGCCCAGGGTCCAGGCTGGGCCAGAAGTTGGTGCTCTGCTTGGTCAACCTGGGTGTCAGCCGCTGCACAACTTCATCAAACATGTCTGGTGGCATCCTCATGAAGTTCTGGAATGCACGAGTGTCTTCATTCCTGAGCTCCACCATCAGCTTGTTGTACAGTCCATAGTCTGCTCTTCTCCTGATCCATCTTCAGACCCAGATGCTTCTTGGCCACCTCTTTTTCTTCCCGTAGTCGAGTTCACAGAGCCTGTAGATGGCTTCGCACTGTTGCAGAAGGATGGTGGCTACCAAAAGGAGTTTTTTACGATCCATGGTGGACATGACTGGATGCTGTGGAAGAGGAAGAGTCAGATGAAGGCTGCAGAGGTCTGCACCACAGGGCTGCTGGTCTGAAAGTGAGATGCAGGTGAGTTGCTCCCCCTTTTTATAGGCAATATAGGTTTTCCCCTATTTGTCCTTTTGCATCCTCTAGGCATCCTCTAGACATCCTTAATATCTGAGATAGGTCCCCTCTGTGAACGTTTTTTCCATTTTAAATGCTTTCTTTGCGTGCTGCATCTGCTTTCATCCTTTCTCCGTCTGTGCTACTAACACTGCGCGTCCGTTCCGCGTCCGTTCCGCTTCCTCCCTGCGTCCAAGCGGAAGCGAGTTGCACGGATGCGGAATGGATGCCTAGTGGATATAGGGATGCGTAACGGATGCATAACAGATGTCCCCGTATGTCTAGCGGATGCAGAAACGGACGCATTGGATACATTTTCCGCTCAAAAGTGGATGAAACATCAATAGACGGATGCTGGATGGATAGAGAGGAAGCAAAACGGAGGCAGTGAGTACAGAACGGAAGCATTGCATTAACCAATGGATGGCAAGTGTTTTTCTCCGTTTTACATCCTCTTTCCATCCGTTGGTGCAGTGTGACAGGGGCTTAAAATATACGTTGTTCCGAGTAGCGCAGGTTTTTGCAGTTCTGCTGGTGTTATTGCAGGAAGCTGCAATTTCTTGATGTGTTTTGTGAAAATTTGGACATCATACCAAGTGCCCGATCACAATGGGTATCACAATTATTTGTTTTATCCATAATCGTGTAGTTTCGATGACCAGGTTGCAATATTTTGTGATTTTTCCCCCAGTTCTTTTTCTTCTTCTCTGGTGTCTCCTGGTACAGTGATATCAATAAATTGTACACTTTGGCCCTCAACAACAGTAATATTTTATTTTTATTTATTTATTTTATTTATTTTGATTTGTCAATCACTTACAGATAATAGGTATAAGTATATACATAGTTATGAATACATGAAATGGGTACATATAGAGAAATAAAAGAAACAATAGGACAGGGACGGTAGGCACGTTGGTGCGCTTATGCACGCCCCTACAGACCTTCTTAGAAAGGGGTGAGGTCAATAGTAGACAGTCTAAGGTTAAAGTTTTTGTGGTTTGGGGAAGAAACCACATATCTGGCCTGTTGTGTTCTGAATGGCGATCCTTCTGTTTTAGAAAGTCCCACAAGATCTTCACCGTCTCATTTTCAACAACTTTTATGTTGCCATGACTTTTCAGATACAGATAGGGCATATTTTTTACACAATGACCAGTGGATTAATTTAGTAACTCGATCATTCTAGCTTTGTAGTCAGTTTGCACAATTTTGCCGCACTCACATATTAAGTGTGAAACAGTTTCAACTTTGTCATTGCAAAATCAGCAGTTTGTCAGTGGATTTTTGTATCTTTGCTTTTATGGCATCAGTTTGTAGTGCTTGTTCTTGAGCAGCAAGTATTAAACCTTCTGTTTCTTTCTGGATGGTTCCCCTCTTAAACCATGCCCTTGTAAAGTTGTTATCACATTTTGTTTCAATGTTTTTCAAGTGCTGTCCATGCAAAGCTTTGGTTTTCCATCCATGTTTTTCCTTATATTCTACCTTTGTTTCTGTTGTTTTTATAATGTTCTTGGTTTTCACAGCCTGCAGCAATTTTCCTGTACTTTGGTTCACATAGTCATTCAAAATTCATTTTTCTTCTTTGACAGTTTGATGGATTTGCAATAGCCCTCTGCCCCCTATTCTTCTTGGCAAGGTACAACCTGTCGATGTCACTTCGTGATTGTAAAGCGTGATACTTATTCAAATATTTATATGTTTTCAGTTATTGTTAATAATAATAATAATAATAATAATAATATAACCCAGTTATTTTAATACAACTAAGAAATGAGGAAGAGGTGGACAGTTGCCTTAATAATATTAAGAGAGGAATGGGTCTAGAGTACAGTTATCTTGTGTTGATTTGTCCCATAGGAAGTCCTGAGATGAGTTGGTGGTGTTTAGTTGGCCCTGACAAATTGGCCCTTTCCAGAAAGAAATAAAGGGTTAGCCTCAATAGTGAAAATAATAAATTTATGTTGGCCTTATTTTGTGTGTGGAATAGAGTTTGATCATCAGATATCATTATCTAATATCTGCATGATTCTTCTTTAATAAGATCTTTGGAATTATGGTATGTAGTTATTAGCATAAGCTTATTCCTTATGACATAAACATTATAGCATGGCTGTCCTATATGTACAGTAAACAGGTTGCCACTTTTGCCCAATCCCAGTACAAACACTTAATAAATGCAAAGTTGTTTCATAATCATGATTCTATTTTATGTCAGTTTTTAAAAAGTTTTTATTTTATCCAAGTGTTTTACTGAAATATGTTATATTGATTTCTCATGCAGCACTCAGAATCTTCTGGGACGAAGAATGTTATATGATTTATTTGCTTGGGATGTTTTACCACTTTTTTGTTGGAAATCAGTAAATTCTTTATATAGCCTAGGGTCAAGATGAGGCTACCTAAATAAAGGAGAACCTAGTAAAGATAAAGCTATATTTAAATATTCCCCCATTTATTGAATTTAAGAATACATTTTGCAGAAGCAAAATCACTAACAATTTTTTGATGGTAATGATTAACTTCAGACAGTCACGTATGAATATATAGGATTCTATTTTCAATTTCTATTATACAAGACATTTTATTATGAAATTTTGTTCTGGGGATGCAAATTTGATACAATTCCCTCCCCCCAAATTGGGGGCAGCAGATCTAATGCTAAGCAATTGATGAAATGGGCTCCAATCCTCCGACATAAATGCTGCAGTACCTGATATTATTAATACACTAAGTTTCTTTTTTTGTGTTTATTGAATTTCATTGTCATGAATTTGAAAAGGAGGGCTGATTAATCCTTTTGGCAATGATTTATTTTTTCATAAATTGGAAAGGACTCACTTGTATCTTGTTCCATCCTAAATAATAGAAATCATGATTCTAAATTAAAAAAGGAGCCAGAAAACTAGCAGCAGCTACAAAAGATAATATAGTCAAAGTAATCAATTTATGCTTTATTGTCTCTTTCTAGTTCACTAATGAATAAAGGTAGCGTTATACATGTTCTGTTTAAAGCTCATTAATTATCTTGACAAAATTTGCTTTATTCATGGAGCCATCACCTAAGGTTAAATGAATCCCTGAGCATTTAATTTTTCTTGTAATAATGAAAGAAAACCACCACAATATCTATATACTGCTAAAGCTCTTGTGTCTGTTTGTTTGTGTCATTCAATTGGGTGTACATCACAGGGCATCAATGGAACAGCTTGCCTCCCGGAGTTATGAGTGCTCCAAAAGATTGGACAACCAGTTTTCCAAGATGGTATCAAGATTCTTGCCTTAAGCAGGTGGTTGACTTGAAGACCTTCCAGCCTTATGATTCTATGATTTATGGAACCAAGGTACCTCAAAGGGAATTAACTCACAGAATACTGTGACCCATTTCTCCTGCAATAATGAAATGTTGGAAAATTGTGTCTACTTCAGTGCCACTGCACTCCTGTGGTCAGCTGCAGTCACATGATCCTCCTTTCCAATGCCCCCTGACAGCTAACCACAAGCCAATGGAGAAGCCAGCAGGAAAGGCATACGTTGCTCAAATAAGTCTCCCCCACTCATGTAATCTCTCTATCTCTCTGTGCTTGTTCTGCTCTGGGCACTCACACCCCCAGGCACCATTTCCCATGTGCTCTCCGCCAACCTGTGCCACTTTCACTTCATGAACCCCCCTTGTGTCCTCCCACCTGGCCATAGCCACTTACCTACTTACTCACTTTAGATTTGTTGTAATGTCCTGCCAACTTCCCCATTGACCTTCTTCCTTCAAGGAAAGTAAATATAAAGCCATTAGAAATTATAAGAAGGGAGAAAGGGAGGGAGGTAGCAACAGGAAGGAAGGAAGGAAGAAAGAAAGAAAGAAAGAAAGAAAAAAAGAAAGGTTTATGATGTTTCCTGTCATCTTCCCACAATGGAGAAGTTGCTCCTGCTCCCACTGCTACTTTTGTCAACAGATGGTCATTCTGTTTCTCTCTTTAGGTAAGGAAATATCTCTGAAACTATGACACAATGGGTCATGGGTTGCCTAATTAATTTATATTTTTAGGAGCATATAATTTATACTGTCAATCAGAATCTTAAATATTCTCTCTCTATAAGAATTCCATCTACTTTTCTCTTCCTCTCACCCAAAAACAAGCAGCACCGCACTTCAAGGACTACATATTTAAATTTCAGCATTCAAAAAAGCTCCATGTCTGCATACTGCATTACTTTACTACTGCCACACTGATACTTTTAATGAGTTCTCATTGGCTCACAACTTTGTTGAATGTTTTTACAGCTAATCTGAAAAAAGGTAGGAAAAGGAAATCCCTTATTTGATGCAGCAATACAATTAAAAAGAAAAACATGGCTGTTGTTTTAGAAAATTCAAAACCAGCTTTAAGTTAGTTTTCAAGCAACACAACATTACCTAAATATATATCCTGAACCATGGTGGTGCGAGTGCAGTACTGCAGGCTATTTCAGCCTGCAATTTGGCAGTTCAAATCTCGCCAAGTTCAAGGATGACTCAGCCTTCCATCCTTCCGAGGTTGGTAAAATAAGGACCCAGATTGTTGGCGGCAATAGGCTGACTCTGTAAACTGCTTGGAGTGGGGCTGTAAAAGCACTGTGAAGCAGTATATAAGTCTAAGTGCTGTCCCTAAATATATAATGTATTCTTTAAAAAAATCAAATCATAGACTGATGTTTTAATTTTCCTCATTATTATTAAAAATATTTCATAGAATTAGTAGCCATTGAAGCTATATAAGATACGTGTGACTTGAAATTTCCCAAAAGTTGTTTTTGTCAACATTTTTCTGTGGAAAAATTTCAGGAGGATCCAGAGCTGGACTTGTGGTAATAATAAATGAATGAGTCAAAAATGAATCCAAGATCTCCACAGTGGCTTGGTTTTTCTTCTGCAAACAATCCAAAGAAGATAAGAAATACAGAGATGATTGTTGCTACATTTCATTCTTTGTATGTGCAATAAATAAATAGTAAAAGTGAGAAAAAGATTAGAAGTGTCTTGGAGCTGTTGGTGAGCCTCCTGACTGGAAATGATTTCAAAAATATTGTGGCAAATTGTATATTCTTTAGTAGCTGCATCCCAGGAGGAGGAAAACTTGTTTGTATGGTTGCATCAGAAATGTTACAATTGATTATTATTTTTTTTGTATCTTGCCTTTATTGTTTTTACAAATAACTCGAGGTGGTGAACATTTCCAACACAACTTCCTCCTGATATTTTCCCCATAATAACAACCCTATGAGAAGGGTTAGGCTGAGAGAAGGAATGCCTGGCTCAAGTTCACTCAGATGGTTTTCATAATTAAAATGCTTTCTTCACAACTAAGATGTTTTCTAGCCTGGTGATTTACCACTCGACTAGTCTAGTCCTGCAAGAATGTAATAAGAGTTAACGGAGAGGCAGTTTCTGTAAGCAACTCCAGAATGTTTCCTTCCTGCCTTCCTTACAGGATTAGGCCAGTAAT
>BHFT01004448.1:0-31693 GCA_004320025.1 Laticauda laticaudata
TTTAATCCTTTATATATGAGATGCATAGGCTTACATCCTTTCTATTTCCGTGCTACTAACGCTGTGTAGACGTTCCGCGTACCTTTTGTTTCCTGCCTCTTTCTGTTTTCAGCGGCAGTGGATGTGAGTTGAGGGGATGGCCAGAGGATGCAGAGAGGGTACAGCAGACGTTTAATGGATGATAACAGACATAGAACGTTTGTTGCCCGTTTATGTCGCAGATGTACATCATACGTGTCGGAAAGTTCATCCATTCACAAAGTTTTGTGCAGCTCAAAACTTCTTGCATGGATGAAATCGCAGTGGACGAATGCTCGATGGATAGAGTGGATGAAACACGTATGCAGTGAGTACACAATGGATGCATAGCATTTTCTAATGGATGGCAAGCTTTTTTTTACGTTTTATATCCTCTTTGCATCCATAAGTGCAGTGGGACCAGGCCTTAAGGATTAAATTACCTCTATGCTGTCTCTCAGCAATTTAGAAAATCCACTAACCTCACATTAAGAGGACACAAGATTCATTCACCCAATCATTTCTTTCAGGATTCCCCAGCACCAATCATTGATCACCTCTGGGTGAAAAGCATACCGAATGCAGTAGGTTTAATTCAATTGTCTCCTACGTTGAACCAGACTGGAAGGGACGTGGTTGAAGAAATGGCTGCCCAGATTTTAGTCCATTCTTCAGCTTTGTCAACAATGTTTGCCATGGGATCATGGATGGATTCCCCTGCTTTTTCTACCTATGCTAGGAAAGGCAAGTGCCAATCATATTGAGGGCATGTAATTTTCATGTGTAGGCCTTTTCCATGAGTGAACTCCACTAGTATTTGAACCTAATAAATGTCTCTGCCCAGCTGGTGCTTCCAGTGATCTCTAGAGAACAAGGATCTGTCAAAAGCAAATCTTGCCACACTATCTGAAGTATATTTCTTTGGATCTTTTTTTTTTTTGGAATCTGGTTAGCAAATTACGAGAATGCTATTTACATGCGTAGTTTGATTTGAGCACAAAGCACTGGCAGCATGCCCCAGGGTGTTATAATTAATAAGCCAGTAACTACAGGCACCAACTTAATGGAAATATAGCTGAAAACCATATCAAATCATACTCATCTTCACTGAACTTTCGAGAGATGGAAAGTAGGGTGCTATAATGCTTGGGCACTACACTCTTAATCACTTTCCTTAATAGCTTAGATGAGAAGAACAGTAACAGAAAATTGGGTGGATAAATAGGTAGAAATAAAAAGCATAGATTTGAGAAATAGGGTGAAAAATGTTTATTTATGAGAGGTGAAAATAAAGTTGTTTTGGTTAACAATTCTAAATCTAAACATACCAGGGAGAAATCCCCAGCAACAGTGCACCTTTCATAGTTTAATAAAACCTTAAACAGAATTTTAAATGTTTCATTTTTAAATTAGTTTTTATCACCTGTGCATTTGTATGTATACATGTGGGAGGGGGGCTATTTATTTATGTATTTTAGATGGAGCGTTGATACATAGATCTTGCAAGCCATATGGCCAAACAATATCAATTTACCTCAGCTAAAGTATCTACCCTTATGGATATGATTTTTTTTCCTTACAAAAAGGAAAATATAGCAATATGCTTGAAAAATGAACACCTGAGTTGGCTGTCTGATTATATAAAGCAAACATATTTCAACAGCCAAATTCCTGAAACATCTGCTAGATTTTAAAATCTCTTCTTTTTATCTGGTGAAGGTGAGTAGAAAATCTGTTGGATGGTATTACTGAGGAAATCAGTTGTCATTTGTTGGTTCTGTGGTAGTGGCTCCCCTTCAGATGATAATGTTTTTTTTTTAATTTAAAGCTCCCTTTTGATTTTGTTTTTTAAAGCAGTTTGTTGCGAAACAAATACACAATTTAACAATTACAAAGCCAGAGATGAGAAACAGTTAAGTCCTTACTATTGGTCAGAAGGAGAAAGGGGCAGGACTTTAATTGTGTCAGTTTGCAACCCTACATTGACTTTTTTACTAAAACACATTCTGGACACTCTTGCTATTGGTCCTTCTTGATGGGGATACAGCAGGGGTGTCCAATCTCGGAAACTTTAAGACTTGTGGACTTTAATTTCCAGAATTCCTCAACCAGCCATGAATTGTGGGAGTCGAAGTCCACAAGTCTTAAAATTGCCAAGGTTGGACACTCTTACTGTATCCCCACCAAGAAGGACAAATAACAAGAGTGTCCAGAGTGTGTTTCAGTAAAAAAGTCAATGTAGGGTTGCAAACTGGGATTCTTAATCCAGCAAATCTGGATGGCCACAGCTTCCTACTGATAGCTGGAGAGTGAGAAACTAAATGCAGAGAGACCAAAAGGATTAATGCCGCATTGTGTTTTAAAAATCCCGTATTCCTTCTGAAAAGGCTGGCTTAATCATAGCACCATTGTTGAAGGAAGTTGGTTTTCGTTTGCTTTGGTTTGCTTTTCCAGTAAGAGCTGATTTGTGTACTTTTGTTTATTTTAAGTTTTCTGATGAAATCTGAATAAGGGCAGTTGTGCAATGAAGGTTCATTTCCTTCCCATCATTTCAGATAACCATTGGATTATATGTAGTTTATGAACTTTGCTGATTAGGAGGACCAAATGGATCAGCAGTTTGAACAGCTACCATAATATATGATCCAATAGAAATTTGCTGGCTGAGTTCAGTTATGGACAATTTATGTTCCTCCAAATGTCCCTGAATTTCATCTCCCAGCAGTCCTGTCCTCACTGCTGAGGGAGCTGTAGTTCACCATTGTCTGGGAGGCCTCTACTGACCAATTCTTGCATACACAATTGTATATCTTGCACATACACACACCTCATTGACCCTTGCAGGATTTATACAGTATTTCATTAAGAATTCACCAGACTGTATTGCTCTCTTTATAAAGAGCTTGTTTGCACAGGATGCTTATTATTATCAAACATTCATAATTTTTCATTGGTAGGAAGGTTGCAAAATTGATATGGCATGGGCATTGCAGTTAACTGGAATTCAGGAAGTTTGTTTTCTTGCTGCCCATATTGTCAGTAAATTAGATACTGGAGAACATCCCAAGTTTTTTTGAGGTGGGGGGAAGATTAGGTATGCAAAATTGATCGATTGACTGGTTCTGAGTTCAGGTGTTTCTGCAGTAAGACTGGCCATTAACTCAACTCTGCACAACTGGGTCTATTTTGATTAAATTGATTCCTTTTTAATGTTCCCACCCATTAATATTAATTGAGTCCAGTGCAATGTGCTTTGCCTGAGAATTTTTGCTTCATTTTATGGATAGAACTGTTGGTAGAAAAAGTTATTTGCACATTCTGTTACTCTGTATTTAGAAGCAAGGCTTTGTGTGGAGAACATCTCTGTAATATTTGTAGAACATCTGCATCCATTTCTATTGGATTGGTATTTGTGGCTTCCTCTAAAAGAATAAAATGGTGTTTGAATCAGAATACACAGACACTTGTCTCAAGTTGTATCTCATCAATAAAACACAATCAAAGGACTTAGTTTGGTGACCATTTGATAGCTTTTCCCTCCTTGAAGAATTGTGACACAGCCAAAGTGGTGGGGAAGGGCTCTGTTTGTCCTTGGAGACAAACACATCAGAAAGCACTGTAATTCTGAAGTTGGACTTCAAAATGAGAAAAGCAATTTTTCAGAAGCACTTGAGTTATTTAGTCATCCTGCAAAAAATAAGCAGAAGTCTTCCATGGAAATTTGTAATGATAAAACTTCTCTGTTTAAGTTCTGGCAGAAAAAAGCTAGCAGCGGTGGGTGGGGTGGAACATGAACAATCACACTCACACACAGCTATTCACACTTGCTTGAAGCCCACAATCCACTGGTCTGTATGTTAAGCTTATTGGCACAAGCAGGACAATTTTCCTGCATGACCTATTGGCTAAAAACAACACAAAATAGAAGTCAAATCACTTAAAGAACTGCTGTTTAGTGAGTTAGAATGAATGAAGTCTTTCGTGAATTTGTGCTTTGCACATTCATGGTTATTTCTGTTCTAGTCATACCCTGATTGCCCCAGGCAGTCCTTTTCAGGACACTTGACCTGTCAGTCATATTTCAGAAACTACTGATACGGTATTTGCTGATTTAGTTTAGATTCCAAAGAGGCTAGCTGCTGGATTACAGACTAATGACCCATCTGAAGCTGAAGGCAAAGGCTCAAAGTGCAGGAGTGAATGGAGCCTCTATGTGGTCTGTAGGGGAAGAATTTATTATGTCATTAAATTTGATATAATAAATTTCCTTTCTTTCTGATGCACTGTACCAGGGCCAAAAAAAAAAAAAAGGAACAAATTTTATCCTAAATTTTATCCATTTGGGATTGTTTTTAGCATTTTTAAATAATACAGATACAGATTCTTATAACATAAAGATACACAAACCATGTATAGACAAATTTTAGAAATAACCATGGGAATGAAAGGTTGGGGAAAAGACATGGCTGATTAAACCAGCTTAAATATCTATAGGCTAGGCTCATCTGAATATAACTTTTGGTTGGAAAATACAAAGGAAAGTATGCTTTGAAAGCAATAGCAATAGCACTTAGACTTTTATACCGCTTCACAGTGCTTTTCAGCTCTTTCCAAGTGGTTTACAGCATTATCATATTGACCCCAACAATCTGGGTCGTCATTTTACCAACCTGAGAAGTATGGAAGGCTGAGTCAACCTTGAGCTGGTTAGGATTGAAGGAATCGAACTCCTGGCAATGTGAGCAGAGTTAGCCTGCAGTATTGCATTCTAACCACTATGCCACCATGGCTTTTTGCCGTAGAGGAGATGGAAGAGAGGCTAATCCACAAAGCAATAGCATGTAGCACTTAGACTTATGTAGCACTCCATAGTGCTTTTACAGCCCTCCCTAAGCAGTTTACAGAGTCAGCCTATTGCCCCCAATAATCTGGTCCTCATTTTACTGACCTCAGAAGGATGGAAGTCTGAGTCAACTTTGAGCTGGTCAAGATCAAACTCCTAGCAATTAACAGAGTCAACTGCATTCTAACCATAGCTCCATGATGATTCTTTCAGTGTAGTTTCAAGGAATTCTAGAAACTAAATATGCCAATAGTGTAAAGATACTATCAATAACTTATATACAGCATTCAATAACTAATGTGAGATAGGAAACAGTTTTGTCAAATAAGGATCACAAAATGAAATGGAAATACATAAATGTAAAGGCTGCTACAGTAATAATGAGTATATTCAACATTTGGTGTTTTATCTGTATACATATGTCTCAGGGTTATTTTACAGCAACAGATAGAGTGTTTATAAATAATAACAAAATAATCTTCAGAAAAATAATTGCATGATTTCTTGTGGCTGTGCTATATAGCTAATAATTATCACTTGGGGAATCAAATTTAGGGATTTCAAGGCAAGAGATGCCATTGAAACTGATGTGATGTTGGATGTTTCTTACATACTTCTTGAGTGGACTTTATATATTGATATTAAATTGTATATTACATGCTACTCAGAAGCTGGGAAAGACAACAAAACACAATAAAATGAGTGCAAACATGGAATATATGTAGCAGGTAAGAAAGAATCATCCAATGAAATCTATCTAATAAAAGAAATGCTGTTCAAAACAAGAAGGCTTTTTGCCATCTCATAAAGCAAGGAGAGGATACCAAAAAAATCTTGTAGTTGTGATAACCTAAAAGGTCTTTTGCCTTCTTCTTAAAGTTAAGAGTTAAAAGGAAAATAGGATTGAAGGAATCGAACTCCTGGCAATATGAGCAGAGTTCGCTCTTATCACCAGAACTTATAACATGGCCATGTTAGAATAGAAACAGCCATTCTGTAATATTTTAGAGTAGGGGTCTTCAAACTTGACAGCTTTAAGACTTGTGGACTTCAACTCCCAGAATTCCTCCTCCAATCATGTTAACTCAGGAATTATGGGAGTTGAAGTCCATAAGTCTTAAACTTGCCTGAGTTTGCAGACCCTTGTTCTAGAGCTTTAGTCATTATTAGAACTTGGAATTATGCTCAGAAATGAACTAGCATTCTGTCTAGCTCTTAGAGGACACATGTAAAATGATTTCTTAGTATTTTTATTCTTGGTATTTTCACTAAATTTCTTGCAGTTTCTAGGAAGGTCTATATAGAGTTCAACAATAAAACAGGTATAAATAAGATAAGCATCATCTTGGCCCAGCCTAGCTCTGTCAATAATATATGCAGTTTTCATACTGTTTCTGCCTAATCTAAACATTTTTAGTCAAAGCTATCAAGTGACTATCCAGATTCAATGCCTAGTCTAGAAGCACCCTGCCCCAACTATGCAGCTGATTGTTCAATGTTTGTGTGTTTGTATGAAGAGGATAGCATCTAAGCAGATCTAAATTAGATCTCTCTTGACTGATTCTTTTATTCTCTCTAGAGAACAGTTCAGAACATCAACAGTGTTCCTGGTAATGGTTGAAAAGGTGACATAAAGCTGAATGACACATAACAACAACATTACACAGTCCCTGGATAATTTCTTGTCATAGTTTTATAGTTATTAATTATCCTGGGATCCTAGGTCAAACTCTGTGGAACACCATAGATCTGTGACCAAAGAGTTGAATAAAAGTTCTCCGGCATCTGATCCTCAAGGAATCATTGTGAAATAATGTTTTCTAAGTTCATCCCTACCAGATGGTCAAGAAGAATATCAAGGCCAATGATACGGTGAATTGCTGAGAATCAAAAAATAAGTAATTTTTGGCAGAATAACTTACCCTGGGGAGCTGTCTCAGTCCCAAAGATAAATAACACTTCATCTAGATAAGTAATTTTATCCATAAATCCATGGAATTCCAATGCTACCACATTTGTAAATACCTCCTCTCTCCTAACAGCAAATGATTATGAAATGTGTTAGATGGGTTTAAAGGCAAAGGATTCAACAGGATTTGATGTGTTAAAAAGAACAGTGGGGTTGGATTGTGACCACCATATTTAAAAAAAAAGATTGGAAATCTGGAATAATGAATTGCATTTGAATATTTTCATGGTATAATCACAATTAACAATATAATTCTACATATATACACTGTTTCACTATTGTCCTAAAACAAACTTAGTGTAAATTTGGACTCATTTCCAAGCATTGTAGAGGTTCATTTGTTTCTCTTGAGTCAGTTTTCTAATTAATCTCCTAATGTAATTGTATGTATAGATAAAATGGGGGAACCAGTTAAGTTGTCTTGAGTTTTTAGAGAAAGGAAGGGACATAAATGAGTTAAATACATCCACAAATCAAACTAGCAAAAATAAGCTTCTCCCTCTTCTTTGTCTATAGACCAGATACCAGGACCTTTTAATATATATTTAGCAATATTTTACAATGAATTTAATGGAGAATCCATTGAAAGAAAACAAGAAAAATACACATGAATCTGATGGAGATAAATCCATGTTAGTTTGATTTCTGTAATCTGTTTCTAATTGCCACTGAAATATATAAAGGTTGTTTAGAGTACTGATGCCAAAGGCTTGTTCCCATTTGCTTCTTCTGAGATGGAAGCCATTTTCTCTAAATCATAAAGATCACTGTTAAAAATAATTCTGATTTATAGCCATAAATGGCTCAAACATTCTTTTGAGGCTGGAAAAGACAAAGTTCACTTGGGCTTCTACATAAAACAATTTGTCTATTGTGCTTTGGACTATTAAGGGACATTCCAGACTGCCTGCCAATTACGCCCTATTAGAGTGGTAGCAATTTTGTAGCATTCATGTGATAATCACACTTCATCTCAAACAAGCCATCACTACAGTAGCCACAGCACACTTAAAAATAACTGCTTCCACAAATCTGAACAGAAACATCCCCAGCTTAAACTTGCCCATTTGTGACTGATTTTGAAGTCTAATTCCAGATGAACTTCCTGAGCTTAAAACCTGAACAAATTTTTCAGAGCTAAAAAGAGGGTGTTTTTTTTTTTTTACACTATTCTGCTTGGCAAGTCGGTCTAGAGATTTTGATTAAATTTATTTGATTCGAAGATTCAAATAAGTCACCAAAGTCAAAATTTGTGTTTTGGGGTAGCATATATCAACAAAAAAATCTAGAATAAATAAAAATAAACCAATATAACAAATCACAATTAAATACATACCCAAGGCACTGTGAGATTGGCAGCAAATAAATTTGATTGATAAACAAACATAATAAACCCCTCATTTACAAAATAGGCTTTTGCAACATCCAATATGTGGGAAAACAGCCAGGTCTTCATAATTCTTTGAAAGACTAACAAGATGCAAGTGTTTTCCAAAAAGCCATGAATATGTGTTTCCTAAGGCCCTTAACTCAAATTGGTTTTTCTTGTAAACATTCCAAATCCATGTTTGTCAGTACAATCAAGGCGGAACATGACCATGGCAGTATCAGGTTTTATTACTGACCACCATGTTTGTGTTGGATTTTGAATTATACCAGTCCAGTGAAAAAGGTTCAGAGGTGAATATGATTTTCCCTTCCTCTTTTTGTCACTCATGCTCCCTCAAATATATTACTAAAAATCAGTAATCTTGAGTAAATGTATGGCTTAGCAAAATCTATACATAAAGAATCCAAACATTCTCTGCTATTGAGTGTTCCACAGGGAGGGAACATCTTTCTAGAAGATGGAGATACTCAGTTGGCCCAAGCATCTAAGGAATCACTGACTTCCAGAGGGTGCTGGGGAGATTCCCAAAACTTGGTTGAACAGTTTTTCTGAGATCCAGTCATCAGCTGGAATGTTAGGGGTGTCATTGCATCTGACTGATCTTTCCTTGTCTGCCAGTCAAAGCACACTGTTTGGTTACTGAAGATCTCCAGGAAATGAAGAAGCAAAAGTGATGCCTAGAGGGATGTTGGTGGAAGACAAAGGTGAATCATACCTACATAGGTAAACACTCAGATTGACATCTATACCACAGCAATATGAATAGTGAATCATCAATAAGGGACCAGGTTATTTGAAGGAGCATCTTTTTTTAGTTACATCTATCTGACCCACCAGAATGCAGAAGCAGGGTATAATATGTGTTCCCTCTCTTAAGGAAGCCCATCCAGTGAGACCAAGAAGAAGAGCCTTCTCTGTGATGACTCCCTCCCTGTGGAACACCATACCCACAGAAGTGAGATTCACCCCCACCTTGATATCTTTCAAAAGGCATTGAAGACATGTTTTGCAAGTGAGCCTGGGAACCCCAGGGTGATACAGAGCCCTGGAACAACTAGGCCCACATGTGTAGAGTTCAAGCTAGCTACTTTATTGTTTTATGCCTATTTCTCAGGAATCTCTCCAAATGGCCAGCTTTTGCCTGAGAAAGGCTAAAATGCATTCTTGCGGGGTGGGAAATCAGGGTCAGACCTTGACCTCTTTTGTTTATATAATGAATCCAGACTCACTTTAGCCCTCCTCCTGACTAGGATGGTTGTTCTCTAATATAGTTAGTGGGTGAAGATTAAGTAACCCAACTTGGTATTCTGGCTTCCAACTTTTTAAATCTTTGTTCATTTTAATATTTTAATGTTTTATACTCTTGCTTTTAGAATGTTTTAAGCTGCTCAGTCACTTGACAATGAGATGAGCTGCATATAAATTTAATAAATAAGAAATAAATAACCATTTTCCAGTGGTTTCAGCCCATCTACTAAGACCGAGAAGAGTTGCTTCTTTATGGACCCCTACAATAATTATAAGAACTGTTATCTTCAGAGCTGGGGGAATTGTTCCTTCTTATTTGCAGTCCCTTGTCTTTGAAAACTGTATTTCCTGAGGTTAGATTAGCTCCCATCCTGTTAAGTTGTTGGAAATCTGTTACAACCTGACCTTTAAGAGAATCCTGCAAGTGGATCTGCTATAAATAGTCAGCTCTCATCATGGTATTTTGTTTGATATTTGATTGTTCATCAGACCCTGAAGTTCTTTTAATTAAATATTGTTAGGTTGTTTATTTTGATTTTTTTTAACCCTTCTCATTGTAGGAGAGGAATATACACCACTCAGAGTCCTCTGGACAAGCGTATTAGCTTTTTGAATAAGTAAATAAAATAAATTGTTATTGTAGGTTGCACTTCAAAAAATGAAATCCAGTTTTTTTTTAAAGGAATTCAATTTATACAACTTCATCTGCCAGAGATCAAGCATGAAACTGAGAATTGTACCTACAAATTTGCGTAGCATTTATGTTTTTAATGCTAAAATAGCACTAGGGAAGGCAGCTGAAGTTCACTGAAAAATACATATTAGAAATTTTGAATGCTCCAATGCAGGAAGTTTTTAAGAAGAGATCAGACAGCCAGTTGTCTGAAATGGTTTAGGGTTGTTTTTTTTGCCTAAGCAGGGGGTTAGATTAGAAGACTTCCAAGGTCCCTTCCAATTCTGTTATTCTGTTAATATATGCTATCATTGTCATAGCTGGATGAATATTTCATCATTCCTTTTTAAACCTTATTATACAGTATATGTATTTCAGGGAGTTTTAGCATAAAAGGTGGGCAAGGGAAGAACAGCAGTACCATTTCAAATGTTTCCATGTTTTCAAGTACCTTTTTAAAACCAAATCTCATTAAAATGATGCTTCACATTTAAAATATAATGGATGATGGTAATTGGGAAAACTGAGGTGATCAAGGATAACCGGGATGTGAAGAGCAATGCTGCAAAAACTTCGTTTCCCCAAATCCATAAATTGCTTTCAGTCAAGGTTTTCGCCCCTCTTTCTGAGTTACAGGGATTATTCAAACTGTCAGAAACTTTTCCCAAAATGAACCTAAAAAGTGCAGCATCTCCTATTTGTCACCATTTCAGAGTTCCAAGCAAAGCCAGATTCTGATACAGACATTGAAGCTATTTGTTGAAGTTTTTCTTAGGCCTTGCCTTTCTGAGGATTCTTAACAGATTTAAACAGACAGCCTGAAGAAAAGGTTCAGCGAGAAATGGCAGCCTCTGCAACATTTGCATCCTTCAAAAGTTAGTAAAATATAACTGAGAAGATTGTCCTCTCAGCACGTGTCATGCTGTGAGTGTATTTGTGCAGCTCCGTTCATATCTAATCAACCTTTCCATGTAAAAATGTCACCCCTTTATTGCAAACAGAATCTGAACGGCAACCTACGAAAAATAGGAAAAACAAATATTTCACTGTAGAAGATGAAGTAAAACGTTGAAGTATGGTGAGGGTTGTTTTTTTTTTAAGTTTAATGAGGTGAAAAAAAGCAATGCAAACCCAATCTTTCCAAACTGCAATTCAGGAAGGTAGAGAAACAGATCAGAGACAGGTTTCACTTCTACTTAATTTTGTGCTGAAATCTGTTTTTCAGTTTCCTGAAAGTTTTCTTCCTCTATAAGAATGGCTTCTATTTTGCTATGTCATTCATTGTCATTTTAGATCTTCTCTAATTCACACCATTGCAGCATCTTGTTGGGGTACCTTTATTAAGGAGAAATTCCAGATGGTAGTTTCACTGGTCTGCCATGGTTCTAGATATTTATGCTTCCTAACAATTATCCAGTAGAATAAGTGTCTTCCTGAATCAGGAAGGAAACCAAGGAGGCTGCAGAACTCTGGAGAGATTTGTATAGTGAATGTTCTCACATACTTCTGTGTCACTTTGTAACTCAGGAAGATGCAAGAGTGGTAGGCTTCAAGGTAATAATTTGATGGTGGCTTTGCTTTTCTCTTAGCCACATCTGGGAAATCTCTGATTGCCTGACACAGGAGGAGTGAGCTAAGGGTGGCAGTGTAGAAAGGCTGGTCTGAAAACTGAGGAGGGTAATCTAGATTTGCCTTGCTGATGAGGCTTCTCCCTTTTCTGACTATTGCAAAACCCTCTTCACAATTGTCTTGTTTTGCAGCCTCCTTTGGTTGAAGGGACTCAGCATTCTATTCTTTTTAGCAGTGTTACTCAACCTTTGCAAGTTTAAAAGGGGTGGACTTCGATTCCCAGAATTCCCCAGTCAGCATAGCTAGCTAGGGAAATCTGGGAGTTGCAATCTACCCCTCTTAAACTTTCCAAGGTTGAGAAGCATTGCTCTATAGTAAAGGAAAGATAGAACCATTTAAAACCCCTGGAAATGGTTCATATATTATATGATATACATTTGCTAAGAGCTGAATAATGAATGACCGGGGGAAGGGAAGAGTCTAGCATTATGCTTAATGTATTTCATTGGTGGCAAACTGAAGGCTCTGGATCAACCTTTCACAGCAGACCAGACTAGAAAAAGTCTGAAAAAAATCTGAAAAATCAGAAGAGCAACAAAGTTTATTAGGGGACAGTAGGCTAAACTGTATGATGAATAATTGTGAGAACTGGGAATGTCTTAGTCTAATGAAGAGGGGGTCTAGGGGTGAATGATAGCAGTCTTCCAATATTTGAGGGGCTGTCATAGAGAAGAGGGGATCAACCTATTCTCCAGAGCAGCTGCAGGAGTACAAGAAATTAAAAAAATAGAAGATTATCGAAGGGAGATGAGACAGAATGAAGGAGAAATGTTATGATAGTGAGAACAATTCATCGATGGAACAGCTGGCATTCAGAAGTTATGGATGTTCCAGCACTGGAGGTTTTAAAGAAGAGATTGGGCAGCCATTTGTCTGAAATGGTATAGAGTCTTCCCCTTGATCAGTGAGCTGGATTAAAAGTCCTCCGTAGTTCCTCCCAACTCTGTTATTCTGTATTTTAAACCAGATTCTGAATGTTAATGCTACTTTTATTAAGAGTTCCAGTAACAGAATAGTGCAAATGTGAATGTTCCTGTCTGGTTCTTGTGCCTAAGATGTTTTCTCAAATTACATTTCTGCCCTGGACTAAATTTTGTTTATCTGACCATTGCCTTGGTTGTGACTCTACCTCCTGTTTCTCAAGGTTTTTCCTTTACATTATGCTCTGAGAATTGCTTATTGTTTTCCAAATATGCTACAAAAATGAATAGGGAAATGTGTAATTTGTCTAATGTGAGCAACAACTGAAAGTAATGTCTTATATGTGTGGATTATTTCTCAATTTGGGGAAATTTATGCAGATTTGTTGTTTATTGAGAGCCAATTGCGAAAGCAACAGATGAGAAACCAGAAGATGGTGAGTTCCAGTTCTGTGTTAGGCACAAAGTCATCTGGATGCCCTTGGGCCAGTCACTTCCTCCCAGCCCTAGAAAGTAGGCAAGGACAATAATTGCACATTGGCAAAATGTAATGATGGGCTTGCCATATAGGCTAAGTAAGTAAGTAAGTGCTGTAAGTAAGTAAATAAGTAAGTAAGTAAGTGCCTAGTAGGTGATTTTGGTGGGATGAAAGAATATGAATGGAGGACTTACAGTACATGTTCAGAGATTAATGCTTTTGATTACAAGAAGATTCAGCAAGAGATGAAGAGCACAGACAAAGAGTTACTCAGAAACAAAACAGAAACATATGAACTAAAAGTCTTAAGTTGTGATGTAGAAAATGATAATGTTATTTGTACATGCTACTTAAAACCTGCAAGGGATCTTTGAATGCTACAGGAAATTTATAGCCACTCAAAATGACCTAGCTTTGATCATACATTTTTTGTAACTCATAATTTCTTGAGCTATGGTTTGCTAGACCCTTAGTTGAGTTCATACGTCATGTCCCAAAGGTGCTTTTTCAGAAGGCAACCAGATTTTCTTGTTTTTTTCCAACTGCCTCCTGAAAAAGCACCTTTGGGACAACCATGACCTGGATGACTGAGAGTCTCTAGAGACTTCCATATATCATTACAAGTGCAACCGTGAAGTCCCAGACCAAATCCAGCAGCCCACACACAACACTGATGAGCTCCTCATAGAGAGGAGAGGTACTAGTTTTCATTCACTTATGCTGATATGTATATATCTGAATGTGGAGGGAGTGCCTTGAGAAACAGTAGAAGCATTCCTCCAGTCTCATTCCTGGGCCACTATTTTAGTGTTCTATTAATATCTTCTGTGACATTCCCTGAGCTCCCACTGGTTTCACAAGCCCTGAGAGTCAATGTAAAAACACTGTATTTAATTGTCAGGTGAGTTATCTTTTCCAGCTTCACTGCACACTGCTGACTTTATTACCTGTCAAGTCCTTTGTGATGAGAAGCAAACTAAACAGGCACTGAAGGAAATATGCCTCAGCAAGAAATGTGCTCTTCATAGTAGTTGGTTTAAGTTTCAAAGGTGGGAGTCTCTGTTACCTATTCTAAAATGCCTCACTTCACCATAGGTATTTCAGGTAGATTAATGGCTCACTATATAGTACAAAGTTACTGATGCAGGGATGTTACCTTCGGTGCCATAGGTACAAGGTACAAACATTAAATCTTCAAGTTTATTTTTTTTTCTCTTTTGTCTTTACATAATAGCTGAGAACATTGGTAAAATTTAAACTAGCCCAGCAAATCTAACAATGTTGCTAGTGCCATGGTTGCTAGTAGATTTCAAGCTTATGGGAACTAATTTTCTTTTTACTTGAATCTTGAAATCCACCAAGGAGAGACAGATGCAAATACAAGTAGTGCCTCAACAACTGTGGCAAGAAAGGCCATAAAATGGGGCAAAACTCAACTATCTTGATTAGAACAGATATATACGTCTCAATTGTGATTATAAGTCAAGGACTACCTGTAATCTGTCTTGGTAAACTCTACTACTACTACTCTATTAATAATAATTTTTGAATATCAAAAAGGAGTTTAAACTTTTTTTCCATACACAAAAGCCTACACTTGATTAACTTAAGCTTAAATATAATTGTGGATGGGAAGAGAAAACCATTTGGTGCTGCTAAGGTTAAGTAATTGTGAATCAGAAATGCTGACTAATTTACTGTAAATCTCCAGATCTACCTTCTGCCAAAAAAGAATACTGCTTTTGCGAATGTTCAGTCCATTGATTACTATTTTGTCCATGACACTATTCTTGATTACAGTCAAGTGTGGAAACCTCTGGCCAAATAAATAAATATCGATTGCAAATGTATGACCTGTTTATATTTGATTTCATAAGGATTCATAATATAAATGTAATATATTCATAAAATAAAAGAGTAAATATTAGAAATGTAGGCAAAACTTTATTCAGTGATTTTCAGATCCAAAATATTTATTGTTTGGAAAATTACTGTGAGTAGTTTCCAGGTTAATTTGTACCCAGCATATTTCTAGTCAATCCTTGTATCCTAATCAGAGCAAGACATACACTACTTAGTTCACCAAGCCATAAACATAGCTTGATGTTTATTTATTAAACATCAACCAAGATCAAAAACATCTAATTGGCAAAAGTAAGACCAAAGACAGGAAAAAATCAGGTGGAGACATGAAAAACAGGCAAGAATTTACATTATCTATATATTTTTTATTTTATTTTATTTATTTATTTTTATTTGTCAATCACTTACAAGATAATAGGTATAAGTTATGAATACATAGTTATGAATACATGAAATGGGTACATATAAGGAAAATAAAAGAAACAATAGGACAGGTAGGCACTTTGGTGCGCTTATGCACACCCCCTATAGAACTTTATTTTCTGATTTTTTTTGCCAATATGTAAGACAGAGCATTTATTTGTTGAGATTTGAAGTTGCCATTTGTTTGACCATTCTGATACATAGTCGAGGTCTTTTTGAAGGTAGGAGTATTATCTGTGTATTGAACAGCTTTACATCACAGTGAGAGAACGCAGTTGCTCTTAATATGATCACAGAGGTCATTTATGTAGAGTATGAGAGAGTTGGTCCAGAACACTGCCTTGGGGACACCACTGTTGACAGGTACAGAATTGATAGACACTCCCAATTTTGACCATTTGTGTTCTCCGTTTGACAAGAATCCTTCTATCCAGTTATGCAGGTGTCCAGAGACACCATAAGAGTCTTTAGTTTTAGGAGTAGTTTGTCATGTACCACTGAATCAAAGGCTTTACAGAGGTCTATGTAGATTACGTCTGTTGTTTTGCCCTGATCGAGTTGTAGTCCATATGTTTTTACAGTGTAAGAGTTGCAGATTACAGGATAGTTTTTTCCTGAAACCAAATTGTTTAATAGAGAGTAGGTTGTTTGTCTCTAAGTGGAGGTAATGGATTGGGTAATTATCGAACCCACAACTTTACAGATGAATGCAGCATAAAGAGATTGCGTCTGTAATTTTCAACTAGCTGGTCTCCTTTTGAAGATGAGGAAGCTGTGGCTTGTGGCCATAGGTTGTAGCAAGGAGACTGGTCCTGAAAGATTTTCAAAGATATGCTGTAGAGGTTCTGCTGATGGCAAGTGGGAAGTTTTGAGAAGTAGGCAAATTCCACTCTCGTCCAATAGATTAGAGAAGTGTTTGATTGCGTAGCATGCTTTTTCAACATTGTGTCTTCATGTAAAATCGATATGCTATAGAATATGTAAGTTTCTGTGGTTCGACTGAGGAAAACTGGGGCCCCACCTGAACAGAACAAACCCCCAGTCCAATCAGAACACAGCCAAACCCCAATCAATGAGACAACACCCCCACTCAATCAGAACACAGCCAAGCCACCACCCAATCAATCACACCCCACTAGCATTAAAAGGAAGAAAGCCGCTGCAATGCTCACTCTTACTCTGAGAAGCACAGAGCCGAAGACACAAGCCTGAGAAGAATGATGAATGAGACTTCATCGAAACATTGCCTAGATACTTCCAATTTACGTGGGAGAAAAAACCTAATACACCTAAAGATCCATATATATATATTCAGTACCAGAGCTCCTGGAAACAATATTATGGGTTATAACTCTTTTATGTTCACAACCATAGGACACCAGGGGATCCCTTCTGTCTTGTACTTCATCAACGAAAGGATGTGGTGGACAGGGATACAGATAGTTCTCAATTTAGCACTGTAAAGGAGATGACTACCTATTATGGTTGTAAGTCATGATGGTTATAAAAAGGGTCACTCATATGATTGACCTGCATTCATGACCTTTTATAATGACTTGATAAGGCCACACCTGGAATACTGTATCCAGTTTTGGTCACCACAATGTAAAAAAGATGTTGAGACTCTAGAAGGAGTGCAGAGAAGAGCAACAAAGATGATTAGAGGACTGGAGGGAGGCTAAAACATGTAAAGAACGGTTGCAGGAACTGGGTATATCTAGTTCAATGAAAAAAAGGACTGGGGAGAAATGATAACAGTGTTCCAATATCTCAGGGGCTGCCACAAAGAAGAGGGAGTCAGGCTTTTCTCCAAAGCACCTGAGGGCAGGAGAAGAAGCTATGGGTGGAAACTAATCAAGGAGAGAAGCAACCTAGAAATAAGAAGAAATTTCCTAACAGTTTAAACAATTAATCAGTGGAACAACTTGCCTCCAGTGGTGATGAATGCTCCAACACCAGAAGAGATTGGATAACCATTTGTCTGAAGTGGTATAGGGTTTCCTGCCTAAACAGGGGGTTGGACTAGAAGACCTCCAAGGTCCCTTCCAACTCTGTTATTCTATTCTACTGTTTTTCATTAAATGTATATGCAATGGTTGTTAAACAAATCAACTGTTCAATTGATTTGGGCTGATTTTATCAAAAAACAGAAGAAAATATAATTTGTAAGATGCCCAGAGTCCTCTTTTAGGAGAGATAGGTGGCATTATAAACAAACAAATAACAAACAAACAAATATCAGTTTTATAGCAAAAGTGTTGCAAAATGTGTTCACGTGCCCATAAATATAGGATGGTTGCTGAGCACTCGGCATGTAGTCACATAACTGTGGCAAGTGCAGTGGCCATCACAACTTTAGAACCAGGTAATGTACCCCTAGGAAAGTCATTATTACTTCAAATGGTCACTGATGACCAGTCATATGTTGATGAACATCTATAATGCATCCAACAACCACAAATATACTTTTTCCAGCATAAACATACTCTGAAAATATAGTTTTTTCCACTGTTCATCTTGTCCATGACATGTAAGTCATTCCTACTTGTGTGGCTACTAAAAACAGTGTTTTCTAATATATTCCAGCACCATCCAGAGGCAGCCAGAGTAAGGCTACCAAAGTCCAGACCTATTGTGGAAAATCCAGAAATTCATTAGATGACAGCAATGAATAGGCAGACTTTTTGCAGTCCCCTTATGGTTGGTTGGATTTTTGGACATCAGCTCTACCAGCTTTCCATCTTCCATCTATTAGCTTTCCATCTCAGGGTACACAATAGGCTTGGAGGGAAGCCCTGTAAATGCAGTGGCTTAAACTATGAAAAGAAGAGGTTTCCAAAGGGAATGACACAAATGAGGAGTTCCCCCAACAGTGTAGACTAGGTTAGATCACTCTCACTCAACTTTATCAATGCCTACCAACAGAATGGGTTTGCATCAAGCCACCAACCACACAGAGAGGACTAAATGGCAGACATGCTGAACCAGCAAGTTGCAGATCCTCTAAGAATCAAACCAAAATGAGAACTGAAACTGACTTGTAAAACAACAAATTGACTTCTTCCAGTTGCCAAGTGTTTGTCCCTTTTTTTTGCAACAGATATGGCCACAGGTCACTGTGAATTTCACTCTACTTTGCCCCTCCTCTTCTGTTTTTGCTTATCCTTTTTAAATTCCTGACTTTTATTTGCATGGTGGTGATTCTAGTTTATATAGAAAAGAAAAGTCGTTCTTCTAGCATCGAAATAGGTAATGGTGTTTTTGGCTGTAAGGGTGGCTTGCAATGCTGGGGAGTGGAGTTGGGGCAGGTAGACAGACCCCTTTGCAGTATGCATTAGGTAAAGGTTCCCTTGCATATACGTGCCAGTCATTTCCAGCGCTAGGGGGCGGTGCTCATCTCGGTTGCAAAGCCAAAGAGCCAGCGCTGTCCAAATACATCTCTATGATCATGTGGCTGGCATGACTAAACACCGAAGGTGCACAGGACACTGTTACTTTTCCCCCAAAAGTGGTCCCTATTTTTCTACTTGCATTTTTACATGCTTCTGAATTTCTAGGTTGGCAGAAACTGGGAGAATTAACGGTAGCTCACTCCGTTATGCAGTGTTAGGGATTAGAATCACCGAACTGCCAAGCTTTCTGATCAACAAGGTCAGCTTCTTAGCCACTAAGCCACCACATCCCCGCAGTATGCATACCACTGGCTAAACACAAAGCCTCCAGAAGTTTTGACACTGCTGAATTTGCTAGAGAAGCAACAATATATTCTTTCTTGCCTGTCTCTCCTATATTGCCATGGCTGTCAGTTAACTGGAAGGCCTTCTTCCTACGAGGCCCATTGACCATCCAGACCTCTCATGCAAACTCAACATGTCAGATACTCTGGCTTTCACACTGAGAGGGCTCTGTGCTCATTGGACCTTGCAAAAACAAGCCTGGGGGAAATTCATAGTGGTGTCACTGCTGGTAAGTTCAGGAGGGACATGGGTGGTCTTGGTCATCTGCGGAGAGCCCACATACCCCGAAGCTATGAATTAATCACCCCTGCGTTACTCCTATATTCTTCCATTTCACCCTGATAAATGCAGTAAAACAGGTGATTAAAAAGAGAAAGAAACCTTTGTTTCTCACTCGACGACGTTTAAAAGAGCAGGGAAAGGTAATTCAGATATTCATGAAACGTGAAAGATTTATTTCCCCCCCTGCAAATGTTTAAGTATTCATATAAATGCTATGAATCTGATGAGTGTGAAGCACCAGCCTTTTATCTGTGTGCCTTTGGAGAATCACTTAACTTGCACAACTGCAGAGTTCACATTTGATGTTACCTGGTGGCAACTTTGGATCAGATTAAAGCAATTACATTCTCTTTGTAAAAACAAGACAGACCATGAGCAAGCTCAAAGAAAATCTGCCATCGGTTCTTTTGCAAACTCTAGCAAGTTCAGTTGTCACATGAGTAGTTTTACTAGCTCAGAAACAGCTGTTGTAAATTTTGAGAAGCCTTGGCAAACCCACACAGTTGAGAAGGAAATCTGCACATTTTCATGGTGGTAAACTCCACTGAATATACATGGAATGACTTCTAAGGATATCCAAGGAATTCTGGGAATTGTAGTCCTAATACTGAACATTTGGAAGGCACCCAGTGGGGAAAGAGCTCGTGCAGGCAAATTCAGGGAACTTTTGCTAGCCATTCTGGGTGCGGTTGGACTCAAACGATTCCATCAGTTCATGGAAGGAATCCTTCTGTTAACAAAGACTGCCAGAAAGGGAAGTAATTGCCCTCTTCTCTTCCAATTAACTGCATAATTCTCATGCTAGCCCAGAAGAAACTCAAAACCATCCATTTCGGGTTTCCTCATAGTTTTATATTTTGGATTGATTTACTCCAATCCTAAGTCATAGATTTATTTATGGTGTGATTTTCCTTGGCTCATGTTACATTGATATGTGCCAAGGAGGCCCTCTTTCTCCTTTTCTTTTGAATTTTCCTTTAAAACCTCTCATCTATCTCATTAGAAACCAAAAAATATCAGTGGAAGTACAATAGGGGAGGTGAAAATAGGGGAGGAAGGACAATTGGGGAGATATTATTATGTGCAGAGTATATTTTACCTGTTTTAGGTACATTAAATCATGTTCCTCCTAATTTTATTCATACAAGGAGTGTGATTATTGCCTATTTCTATAAACTGGAGAAAATCAAATGAAGCAATCGGATTACAGCAACAGTATATAAAATTATAAGGACTGGAAATGTATGTTCTTGAGTACTTGTTTTTTTAATCTTGCCATGAGCATTTTCAGGAGCTCTTTTCAATTGAGTATATTTCACAGCCCTGCCAACTCTCATGGTTCTGCCGTGAGTCTCACGATTTTTTGTCATGTCTCACGGTCTCACGACAAGGCCACGACAAGGCCCTCCAATCTCAGCCAAATTTAAAACAACTTTTTTTTTATAACCACCGTTATAATGTGGTGAGGAGGCTGGGAATCCCCTGGTTCAGCCAGCCGGTTATTTCAGTCGCGTGGGTTCAATGACCGCTTGGAAGGAAAATCCCCAACCTTCTCCCTCTCGGTGCCGTGCCTCGAATTTGCCGCTGGAGCCAGCGACTTAGCGAGGTGCGCTTCCGTTGATGAGAGCTTGCTCTCGCCACTCCCTGTCAAGCTGGCCCCTTAGCAGCCCCCGCCCTCAAGTAAGAACGCACGCGAAATCGGGCACATTTTTCTCCCTGGATGGACGATGAGCGCAACCTTTTGCCACCGCTGCTTTTCCCCTCTGGGCTTCCACTTCTGCTGTTCAGGGAAGTCCTGCCCAAAGGCCCTGTCCTCGCCAGGAAATCTTTCTGACAGTGAGCCTTGGTCCTTGGCCCATCAATGCAGGGCATTGAGCTCGGCGGTTGATCGCCCAACCATGTTGCTCAGACCGGGATTAGCCTGACAGATCGAAGTAATTGGGAAGGGGTGTTTCCCTGTGCTGGATCACTCAAAAAATAGTTTATGAATTTACCTGTTCCCCCAGCTCTTGGGGAAATGTCGTAATACGCCTACGTAACTGGAGTGCGGAAACTCAGAAATAGAAACAAAGATTTCGGGACTTGGGTAGTAATAGAAGAAAGAACGCTGAGGGCCACCAGGTTTTTGTAATTTACATACGAAATTATGTCTGATGCGTTATCAGTTCTAAAATTGGTTCTATAACTGAATGTGATTTGGGATTATTGTTTCCGATTTTGTGCCTCCATTTGACCCATGTAAATTTGAAACACGGGTAAAAATCTTATATTGATGGATCTGATGGAATTAAGTTTGAATATTTATGTGGTATGTTTCACGTGACCGTGAATCTCACTATTTTTTATAGAATCTCCATATTTTTTTTCATGGGTCTCCAGATTTTCCTTTGTCAGGGGTTGGCAGGTCTGATTTCAGATTATCCTTTATTTTGATAAGGATTTAAGAACTAGATAAACTTCCTTACCTAGGAAAAGAAAGACATTAAGATGATCACGACTCCACGTTAAATTATATGTTGAGATGTCCTATATTTCATCCTTTTTAAAAGAAATTTACTGGGTACTCCTTAAACACAACACCGCCCCCCCCCAATAAATGATGCATCTTGAGAAAGGAATGGAAGAAAATAACAGCTAAATCTATTCATCCATATTTAACTACACTCAGTGATACTTGGGCACTTCATGCCTTTTGATTCTCTACAAATTCTGGATTCACAGAAATATAGCTTATTTGTGAACCAGCTTGAGTTTCGATGTGTATAATTTTTCTCCCTATCAATCTACTATTTTCTAGCACTAGAAAAAAAAAACAATAATCACTGGATAAGCCTCCCATTTAAAATTCCTTCATTTTTGTTTTGTTTTGTAGAGTTATAAATTTAATCCTTGCCCTTACTTGCACATTGTTTGTGTGACAATTTACAATAAATGGGATTTTTTTTTAATGGCACAATACATTCCGTGCCCCACTGCTTCGCTGCCAACCTTCGATCTTTCCATGCAAAGAAATAAATTTCATTTCTGTGAATCCCTTTGCAACAGCAGCTTGAAAGGTAGTTTACCAACTTCAGTTGGCTATTGATGAGCTTGTAAACAAATTCATATATTTGTCATGCTGATTATAGTGTTGGCAAACACAATGGCTGATCATGTTATAAATGTTTATCAACACCCGCACTCACCCACCTGCTAAGAGGTGCTACGTTTTAATGAAATTGTTTGACTATCAAGGCTGGTTGCTAAGATACAATGTTCTTGTTACAGGGATGTGATGCTTACAAATTTCTATTATCAAATAATGATTAGAAATGTGCTAACCTCAAGGTGTTCTGTGCAGTGAAAGGTTTGCTGAGCCTCAAATTAGTAAACTGTCTGCCTGAGAAGACACTTACAGAAGGAGCAGGCAAGCATCAAAGTTACAGGGTTGACATTTTAGAACAAGACAATGTCGGTCAGAGGAAACATCTCGTGCATATGATGAAAGACTGTCTCTGGAAATGTTTACATGATCAGTTGCCAAGTACAGTGTCTTTATGACACATTTCCAACTTAATATATTCTCAAGTTCTTCCATCAAATGATTGCACTCTCTTATGGTTGCATTAAAATCTCTCTTTCTCACCCCTCTTTGGAATAACCAACCACCCTCCAACTTGCAAATAGCCAGTTCCTATTGCAGAAAGCCAATTGCTGGCGACGAAGTCAAATTAGCAGGCTCAAAAATAATAATATTTAGAGGCCAGATTTCACTTGCTAGACAATGCTTAATTAGGGTCAGGAATGCTGTTGATGTAAAAGCAGTTCAGTGATTACATCAAAGAAAAAATGTTAAAGATTTGTGCCATTTTCTATTCTACCTTGGGTCACACTAATTTGTTTAAAGAGGTTTTTTTAGAAAACATTAAGTACAACATCTGATTTTATCATTATTTAACAAATGTATTTCAGTGGCGGCACACAAGGATTATATTTATACTGTTTATATATATAATCTTAAGCACAGTTATTGAACTGATTACTGAATTAAAAAATTAAAGCAGTAATGAGAGCTGTCATTACTGTCAGTGATTCTCCATTGAAAGGTAAGCAGTGCAAATCCTTGTCACCAAGGGCCAATTCCTGCTTGTTGGGAATATGTATCAGATAACTACCCACATTTTCCATTTCACCTCTGCAAATCTTAATCCATGCCAAAAGCCAATTCTCATCACAGTACACAAACTCACATCCCACAACTCTTTTAATAATCCAGAGAGCTGCAGCCAATTAAATTCAGTGCAGCACCATCAATTAATGAACAGTTTTAAAGAAGGCGGACTTGTATTTCAGTTGTACTGTTTCTCAACAAGATTTTGAAGTTCTATATGGTATATCTCTCATGCAAATATGTGTTCCCCCCCCAGAGTTTACATTTCAAAATATGTTGCTTCATTTATGCATTTTGATACAAAAGTGTGTGTGTGGGTATTAATCTGAGAATAAAAACTATATATAAAACATTACTTCTTGATAAAATTTACAAAATAGAAATAAATTTAAGTGGAGCGAGTTAATTGTAAACTGAGGCTAATATGAGGTGAAAAGAGCAGTCTATTGAACTTTTACAACATGCAAAAGACTGAACTTTAAGACAGAACAGAACATAAAAACATAGTTGGAAGGGACCTTGGAGGTCTTATTGTCCAACCCTCTGCCCAAGCAGGATACCCTACACCCTTTCAGACAGATGGTCTTTTCTAAAAAACCTCCAGTGATGGGGCACCCACAACTTCTGAAAGCAAGCTGTTCCAGTGATTAATTGTTCTCACTGGTAGGAAAATTCTCCTTAATTCTAAGTTGCTTCTCTCTTGGTTTAGTTTCCATCCCTTGTTTCATGTCTTGCCTTCTGGTGCTTTGGAAAATAGGTTGATCCCCTCTTCTTTGTGGCAGCTCCTCAAATATTGGAAGACTGCTATCATGTCACCCTGGTCCTTCTTTTCACTAAACTGGACATACCCAGTTCATGTAACCATTCTTAGTACTGTATATTTTAGCCTCCAGACCCTTTAATCATTTTTGTTACTCTTCTCTGCACTCTTTCTAGAGTCTCAACATCTTTTTTATATTGTGGTGGCTAAAACTGGATGCAGTATTCCAAATGTGGTTTTATTAAGGCTTTATAAAGGGCACATGTGATCTTGATCCCATCAAAATCTATTATTGTTTCATGTTAAATATACACTAAACCATTCTGATGAGCTGTATTAGTTTATTTCAGTGCCGAAGTACTTTTGTGGGTTTGCCAAAGAAGTCGATTAAAACCAACAGGGATTAGTTAGTAGATGTGGCATTACAATTCTCTCTGCCCTTCTAATAATGGGAGCTATAATACAATTTTCAAAATTAAGTGTTGTTGTTTTTTACTTGTCACAAAAATTGCACAAGCATTAAATTTAGTAATAGTTAAAATAAACAAACAAGTCCAATAGGGTTGTGCAACACATTTCAGAGATGAGCTTCATAATGAATGGGAGCGTAAAGCAAACACCTCTTTTAAAATCCTTAAAACATTCATGGGCTTGCAAGGTTTCCAAGACTGCTTCAGGAACTGTCCCCCCCTCCCCCCCCCGAATGACATATATTGAATTGCAAATTCACTGCTTAGGTGGTATGTGGACAACACATTAGATTAAAATGTGGGTGATTACTTTATAACTCTGTCTGTGAATTTTGACCAACAGACTTTTTCAGTAGAGTCTTTCGTCTCTGAGTCTCTGAGCTTGGCTGTTTTCTTGCCGACATTTCATTACCCAATTAGGTAACATCTTCAGCGCTAGACGGGAGTGTAGTTTGCTCTCTATTTATATATGAGAGGCTTACCCTGTCAGTGTTGGTGGAAGTTTTCTTGGTGATTTAGATAAAATGAGAGAATCAGGAACAGTCTTTAAAGCAGCCATTTTAGCTAATCAAAAGATGTGGCTGCTTCAATATTTCAAACAGAGATGATTTCTTGTGGTTTATGAGCTTAGCCTTAACTACTGAACAATCCAACTGGATCTGCAGTGGCAGACAGGGGCTTAGATGGAGTGAAGAATGTTGAGATAGCTAGTAAACCTATATATCATTAATTAATTTAGTATTGAAGGAAATCAGGTTCATTTCATAGGAAAAATAGCTGCAACGCCTCTATATATGTGCTAACAGAATAGTTAGGATCAGATGTACAATCTCCTACTGCAAATTGGGAATAATTCATTTGGGGTGCTGCCCTGGACTTTCAAGTTGTTAGACGTGGTTTATTATAGTATGTTGGACTCAGTGGTGAGATTCAATTTTTTTTACTACCGGTTCTGTGGGCATGGCTTGGTGGGCATGGCAGGGGAAGGATACTGTAAAATCTTCAGTCAGAGGTGGTATTTTCTGGTTCTCAGGAGTACTCAAAATTTCCACTACCAGTTCTCCAGAACTGGTCAGAACCTGCTGAATGCCACCTCTGGTTGGTCTGTCATATCCCAAAAAATGGTGCAGCATTTTTTTACAATCCCAAGTAACTGGGTTGATGTAATAAATTATAGGAAAAGATGACAAACAAACATAGACAGACTGGTCAATAGGAGGTAGGGAGAGGTAGACTTTTGTTTATTCACTATTTAATGATGGAATTCAGGTTTTTCAGATATTGCCCTTTGGCCGAAACATTTGAGTATTATTAGGAGGAAAACAGTATGTTTGATTTGGGTACTAAAGTGATAACAGAAACAAGAAGAATAAAGAAGAGAGAGGGAAAGAGAAGAGGAAGAGAAGAGAATACCAATCTTACCAGCAAATGGAGGTTCCCCTTTTTCTTCCTTCTCCTCTTTTACCATTAATGGCAAGTTTTACAGAGAATCATTAACATGCAAATGCTCTTTGACAGTGCATGTTTTTCATGTTTTAGAAACAGTGGAAGGAAAACTCCACATACTTTTCAATTGTTGCTCTTCTAAGTAAGTATGTCTTTACAGGGTGGGTGGATGGGGGGGGGGGAATTCCTTCCTGCCAAGTAATTTCTCAAGACTGTTGAAGAGGTATTTATTTTCATGCAGCCAGGAAAGTCCCTTCAGTTAGGTGTTTTCTGCACTCTCTTCAGATACCGTACATGGCTGGTCTATGAGAAAGAGATGTATTTACAGCCAAATAAAGTCATGCAGAGAAATCATTAAGGCTTAAGGGTAACTGTAATAGGCCTACTTGAAAGCAGAAGGGTTGAAGTTTGTACTAATGCTCCCACTTTGATTAACCTAAGAAAGTATAAAAACAAAACAACTTCATTCTGCAACTCTACCCCACCCTATTGTCCACATAGTGATTTAAACCCCTAAACAAGTCAACTGAGGTCTGAGAACCCTTGAAACAGAACCTCTGTGAAGGAAGACTGGGCTTGGGGAAGTCCACTCAAAAGTCCAGTTTGGAGAGCTGCGGCCTTAAGATGAGGAGTTCTCTGTTCACAGCTACCACTGAGAAGGGATGCTGTGGCTTAGTGGCTATGACGCTGAGCTTGTCGATCAGAAAGCTCGGCAGTTCTGTGGTTCAAATCTCTAGCACCATGTAACGGAGTGAGCTCTTGTTACTTGTCCCAGCTTCTGCAAACCTAGCAGTTCGAAAGCATGTAAAAATGCAAGTAGAAAAATAGGGACCACTTTGGTGAGAAGGTAACAGCGTTCTGTGTGCCTTTGGCATTTAGTCATGCTGGCCACATGACCACAGAGATTTCTTCAGACAGTGCTGGCTCTTTGGCTTTGTAACAGAGATGAGCACCACCCCCTAGAGCCGGAAATGACTAGCACATATTTGCGAGGGGAACCTTTCTTTACCTTTACCTTATCACTGGAGAAGGACGTTGTTTCATATCTTCCTTTGGCACTTTTCGGTAGCCTGACTTGTAACTCTTAAGATGATATTATTGAGAATTATTCAGCCAGATGGGATGCCCAACTGAATCCCAGGCTGTGTCTCTGAAGCCAAGGGTACTTAGCTTTAGAGTATATCAAATAAATGATCGAAGAGAAAATGGTCAATCTGTACAGGAAGAAAGGCAGTCTCCAGATACCATGATTCCAACACTGTTTGCCAGTCAGTAATTTATTATTCTCTGAAGACGTGCAACTAAAATTAGGACAGAATCTGAAAAGTTGTGAAAAATAAAAATATCATTCATTTGGGTGGTACAGGAAGAGAAGATTTTTCTATTAATTAACTTATGTCCCTGTTGCTGCAGTCTTGGGCCTCTGTGGGATTATTGGAAATCTGGTCTTGGTTTTGTAGTCAGAAAACAGGAAGACAAAGGGAAAGAGGGAAGCTAATGCAAGAAAGGGGATGAATGGTAAGTTGTGTGTATGTGTAGGTGCATGCGTCTGTATGTGTATCGGCTGGCCAAGGAAGCAGATTACTAGATCAGAGTTCGCAGCAACTGTTGTCAAGGCAATATTGTTGCAGACAAAGCTCTCCAGAAAAAGCATTCCATATGCCATTAAAATTATGCATGATATTCTTTACAGTATACTTGCTTTTAAGTGATCCGTTAGAGACATTCAATTTCCAGAGAAGTGTGGAATCTGTAGCCCTCTGAATGCTGCTGAACTAAACTCTTTTCTGCCTCAGCCAGAATGTACAATCTGAGGGATAATGGGAACTGGAGTCCAACAATATCTGAAAGGCTATAGGTCATTTACTTACTCACTACTTATAAACACCAGTGGGATTTCCAAACTCCATATAATCAATCTGATGTATTTTCAAACTAATCCAATATTCAATGAAATATAGGGGTTTCATCTGAATTATGACAGCGGCATTTATTTTGACTTAGATCTGATTCATATTTGTGAATGTTTTTGTGTATGTTTGTGTTCACACACCTTCAAGACAGTCTTGACTCCTGGTGACTACCTAGACAGAATCCATGTGGTTTTTTTAGACAACGTCTTTAAAAATAGTCTGCCTAAGGCCGAGCTAGAGTGATTATCATTTGGTTGGCTTCCATGTCTACAACAGGCCAAAAAATTGGGACTCCCTGCCCTAATTAGGTACTGGAATTATGAACCAAAATCCCTCAAGTAATTTGTTTTATGCAGCTTGAAAGTTCTACCCATTCACATAAATGAAAATCATGATTTGATTTGCAATTTTAAACAATGCATATCTCTAAGAAAGACACATCACATCCTGTCTGTACTACCCCTGCATTCTAGCTTCAAAATCAAATTTTGGGAGAAGTTCTGGCATTCTATATCAGATTCAGATGATTCCTCTATCCAGTATTGTGTTGGAATGAATTTAAATCTTTCGAGATATCTGAATGGGAGCTGAACTCCCCTTAACAAATCCAAATCCAAATCGGAATAATCCTAAATCTGTGTTAGCAATTAAGAACAGAAACAAAACCCAGATAGTGGTTGGATTTCTACATTTTGCTAAGCCAGTTTGTTTTAATTTTAAAAGGAGTTAAAAATCAACCTTGTTGTTGAGTGCAATGCTTTGTTTGGCTAATTTCTCAAGGAGCTTCAACCTTTTTTTTTAAACCTGATGATCATTTTCTTATACTCTAATGTATTTAGAGTGATTTAGACTATAACTCTCATAACTCATTTTCACTGATAAGAACTGAAGCCCTAACACAGGGTACAAGATGGTATGCTTGTGCGAGACTTGGCAACACACAAAAAGAAGCCAGGAAATGACAAATAAACCATATTGCCCTTTTTCGGCATTACGCTAAGTCATAATCTGGACTGAGACAAAGAATGCTGTTTGGATTCTATAAAATAAGGGTGAATTAGATACATATTCAATATTTATTATGGTACTGATCAATGAATGGAATAGGTGACATTAGAAAAAAAGAGAAAAAAAAACCCGGAGAGCTATCACATAGTGACAAAGTATCTAAATTTCTACATTTAATAATACTTTAAGAATAAAACAATAAAATACAATAATCTTCTACCCAGTGAGTAGTGAACACATATGAACATGAGTTTTCTGTGTATGAATAAAATTGTATAGTGATCAGTAAAAATAAGATATGACAGGAGAAAAAGCTTAGATGTGGGGTAAGAAGCAAAGAAAAAGTCAGATTGTCTATTGATTACAAGTAAGAAAATAGTTTCCTGCGAAAGGCAATGACAGTTGAGAGAAATTTTGTGACTCTCCTGGTGGTAAAGCAAATCTTTTCCTTCCTCAAAATTTAAGCATTGCTTCATCTTTTTTAAAAAAAATATGATTTCAGCTTTTTTTATGTTTGTACATTGATAATATCCAGCAGTTGTCCACAAAAAGTACACAAAAGAACCAGAAAGTCTTTTCTGTTGAATCTTTCTCAAAATTACCTGGTATCTATTTATTAATACTTGGTAGATTTTCCTTCATTAAAGATTTCATATTGCCGAGAAAGTTTGTCTTGTTATGCCAATGAACAAAACCCTTATTATACATTCATTAACAAACTCTTAAAAGCCTATTCTCTTTTTACCCATTTATTTGAAATATTCCAACAGATTACCCTGTCTTAATTTCACCCAATTCTGTCAATACATTATTTGTCTTGTTTTTAAAAGTTTTTAAAATGATAGTGCAAGACAAAGTACAAAACACAGATTTCTCAAACACAGTTTGAATTCAGCCCTCAGCAGTATTAAGTATCCATCTAAACAAAGCCCGCTAGGTTCCAGATTTTTAGGTTAGACTACAAATGATACACTGTGGTTGGTAAGTGCCATTAATTTATACCCTACTCTTCTCTGTTCCAATAAAACAAAGGTCAAGATAAGAGTACAGGATTTTCTTCCCATTTAATTCTATCAACCAATCAGAATAGAGCTGAAAAGGACTTTGGAGGTCTTCTAATCCAACTCCCTGTTCAAACAGGATAACTTATACTGTTTCAGACAAGTGGCTGTCCAGTCTTTTCTTGAAAGAAGAATGATGAACCACCCACAACTTCTGAAGGCAAGCTGCTTCACTGAATTAATTGTTCTCACTATTAGGAAGTTTCTCTTTAATTCTAGGTTGCTTCTCTCCTTGATTAGTTTTCATCCATTGTTTCTCATCTTGCCTTTTGGTGTTTTGGAAAATAAGTTAACACCCTCTTCTTCTTCTTTCTAGTAGCCCCTCCAACACTGAAACACTGCTATCATTTTAAATAAACTAGACTAAGAGACAAAAAATGTCTTGATGGCGCATTGGTTAGAGTGCATTACTTCAGGCTACTTCTTCTGACTGCTGGCTGCCTGCAATTTGGCAGTTCAAATTCTACCAGGCTCAAGGTTGGGCCATCCTTTCATCAAATTGTTGGGGGCAATATGCTGACTTTGTAAAACCACTTAAATAGGGCTGTAAAGCATTGTAAAGTGGTATATAAGTCTATGTTCTATTGTTATTGCTATAAATGGTCATAGTCACCTAATGAACTTTAGGGCTGAATGAAGATTTGAACCCATATTTCCGCAATCTGGATTGGGATTCAGTCAATACACTACACTGTGCATGTTGCTGAACTTTGCTTCCATTAAAGTAGTGATTGCACAGACATGATAGGAAATGTCTCTTTAAATTAATTCAACAGTTTTTTAAAGACAGCAACTGGAATGCTTTGGCTGAATTTGCAGTGGGGAGTTAATGCAGTCTAGCATAATTTTCTATCCTTAATACAGATAATATCAAGTCAGGAATACCTGCTCATGTGGGATAGCATGGACACTTTATCTACAACAGCTGTTGTCTGTTCAATTGGGGAGGGGGAAAAAGGGGCTTTTCTTCAAATTTATGCTGTAGTGAGTGATTTGCATTGCATCAGATTATACTGGGATATATTGTGTCATATGGGATGACCTGGGATAACCTGACTTAATGCAACACACATGTTTGTATTGTATTACACATTGTTTTAAAAAGAATCTTTGAAAAGCTGTTGGGAGCAGGTGGCTTCTGTAAATGGAAGATACTTTCCTGTGGTATTTCATACTGTCAAATACCAAAATGTGTCTAAAAATATTTGGCAGAATTATTATCAAAATTATAGGCAGGCATGTTTTTAATCTGTCCTTTTTTATTATTGTGAGGCGTGAACATTACACTTACTCAAAATTCATTAAAGCTTGATTTTGTGAATTCAAAAGTTACAAGTGGAAATTTAAGAATTCTCATTAGTTTTTTTCTTTTTTTAAGAAATACTCTCAGCTCTTTTTTTTTTTTTTTTTTT
>BHFT01004449.1:0-19391 GCA_004320025.1 Laticauda laticaudata
TAATCCACAATGTGTATGCTTACTATGTACGAATTTCTCAATAAAAGGGGGCACTAGAATTTGCTCTAGACTCCCAATCCGAGTAAGCCAGCCTCTGTGTCTCATTCTTTCCATGGGAGTCCACCACAATCCATCTGACAAAATAGATTGGCACTGGAAATGAGATTAACTTTGCTCATGCTCTTAGACAATTAATACAGACATGTCAAAAACTTCAGATGTAAGCAATAGTTATGAGCTTAACTGGATCCATTTTTAGATTGGATCAATTGATAACTTCCTTTAAAAAAAAAATTATGTAGACTGCTGAAGCATCACCTGGCCATCATCATGGTAAGGTTTCTAGTTTATTTAATGACTGAACATAAGTTTTGGCTTGTCCTTAATTCCACTCAACAAGACTAAGTAAAGATATTTTATTTTGCTATATAAATAGTAGGGCAAAAAATGCTACATTTAATCAATGAGAATTACACACACACACACATTTTTCTTTGAAAGAAATTTCAAAAGTAGATTCGTTAAAAAAAAGTAAATTACAGCTAGAAGCCAAAGTACAGAAAAATATTTCTGTATAACGTTAGTTTTAACAGGGCGGCAGTAGGTACCTGTGTTAGAAATGAACAGGAAATCCTAGATGTACTATTTGAACATGATAATGCATGACACTCCCCAGTGAAATGGAAATATTTCATTCCTTGGTAGGTGGGCATATTCACTGGTGCACCTTCTTATGGACACCAATCTATTTCATAGTAACCAATCATTACCCCATTACATAATACACATGATGCATTTTACTACAGGAGGGAAGATTAATGCTTACCTAGAGCGAATCACCTGTAGCTATTGCTTAAAGGAAAGCTTACTGATCCTTGAAGTGTATTTAGTAACACTGTTTGAGTCTTATGGCTGCCTAGAAGTAAATAGTGCTGTTTCTGGAAACAAGGGATAAATTTCATGTATACACATGCTCAGGGTATAGATACTAAAAAGAATTAGTATAGAAAAGGGATTCAAATAATTTTCCTGAAGCCAAGTGAACACAGATATAAAGCTTGATTAGGGAAGTTCCAGGCCATTTTATTAGATTTTTAAAGGGACTTTTTATATAAAAACTATAGAAGTAAATGAAAGTGATTACATTTTTATTTTTAAATTTTAAAGCTTCTTACATAGTACATAAAACAATTTAAAATACCCATAACCAATATACAGTTACATTCCTTTACTGAAATTTGTTTGTTTTCTTTGAGCAAATAGAACATTTGTTCTGCACTTTACAATTTGCGCATGTTTCCAGCATCTTAACAAATCAGTCCTATGCAGATATATTGCCTACAGGGCCTGTCACATAGGCTGACGGATGCAAAAAGTATGTAAAAAGGAAACAGCAGACGAGAAAATGTTCCATCCATTGTTATCCGCTCTCAAAAGTGCCCCAAATTTGCATAAGCAGAATGGACAACAATGAAAGGAACGGATATGGGGAGGATGTAGCCAGGATGTTAAGTGGATTCTTCATGGAAGCCTAGCGGATGGAAGCGGATGGAAGCAGATGGCACATCCGCAGGGCTTCCGGGGGAGCACAGCGAAGCGGACGTGAACAGAAGGAACGGAATGCAGGGCGGGATTCCACGAGAAGCGATACAGAGCAGAGCCTAGGCTGATGCCTAGCGGATGACCTAAACGGATTGCAACGTTCCTGAGGATCTACTACCAAGGCTACGCTACCAGGATGTCCAGCTAGCCCAGGCAGCCCTTCCCAGCCAGCACACGGCTCTATCGTGTTTAGACGGCCAGGCCGGTGCCAACTGATGCCGACCGATGCACTGATGCCACAGATTGCCACCTCTACGCAGCCACAGATGCCACACACGCCACAGATGCCACCACACACACGATGCCACCACGCCACAGATGCCACCAACGCCTCACCTTGCTCAGCTGCAGACCAGACAGCCCCACTACACTCCTCCTTCCTCCACCCACAGACAAAGCGCCAGTCTCAGAACATCTGTCATCGGTATTGGGACTTGACCCCATACTTGGAGTAGGAGGGCTCTCAACATCACAGGACTTGAGCCAGCTCTTTGAGAACTTCCCTCCACACACATCCCCTGTTGTCCTCGTCGGGCCAGGCACCCAATGGTGCCTCAGACCAGCACTCCAGCAGCACCACCTCCACAGCACCTGGTACCCTTCACCCCTGAGACTATGGCATGCCTCAGAGTGACTGAGAGAGTGCCAGAGACTGGGTTGCTACCTGTTGACTTTATCTTTGCTTGGGAACTTATTACTGAGGGTCATTTGCTTTTACAGTTTGTTATTAATAAGATTATCTTTGCTGTCACAGACTTGCTTCAGTTTCTTCTTAGTAATAAAGTCTTGGTGGAACATTTAGAAATGGTTTAATGCCTTTGCATGCTTGTGGATGGGTAAGGATAGAATGGGATAGAGCAGGTACCTTGGGATGGGCTAAGACAGCTGTGGGATGGGCAGGGATACCTGTGGGTGATGGGATAATTAGCTGTGAATTGGCAGGGATACTTGTGAGATGGGACAGGGATACTCTTTGGGATGGGTAATAGCTGTGGGATGGATAAAAGATAGCAGTTGGATGGGTTTAGGATACCTGTGGGATGGTAATATGCTGTGGGATAGATTAAACCTCCAGTGGCAAGAAAGTGGGACTGTATTGGCAACAATCTCATGCAGTGTGATGCAGGACAGCTCAAGGAAGCATTCCATTAAGGCATTACCATCTGTCTTGCCACTCAAACTGCTCCAGATGGGGAGTTGCCCTAAACCAGTGTTTCAGTGAGTTGCTGTCTTGCCTTCACGTGAAGCTCTGTTGGCAACATCCATCAGTGTCTATCAGTTCGCCCTTGGCCTCCATTCCCATTCTCCATGTCCCCATTGCTTGTGGGTGGGTCCACGAGCCTGTTCTGCAAGACTGGTAGCGGTGCGCATGAGATTGTGCAGATGCAGCAAGCTTCCACGATGTTCCTCAGCGCGAGTCTCGTGAGGCGGCATGCTATGTGGAGTGAGATGTACTGGAACCTGTTGGCCAGGATGCCAAAGCGTTCTCCTACTCATGCCACACCCGGTTGCCCCTGGACAGACCTGTTACCTGAAGGATCCTCTCTATCAGTGGTGAGGCATCTAGACAATGGGTTTCTCATGAGGTGAGGCTAGGGATGGAAGGCAATCATCCCACAAGATAAGTAGGAGCATGCGCCATCTGTGTGTCTGGTGGGCAGCGGGTTGTGATCTGGAGGCCATGATAAGAGGAGTTGCGTTACCAGCCCCCCTTGAGTCTCTGGCGTTGTACATACACTGGGCAGATCTGAAGCATGTACCGTTGCCTGATATGCATCGATCTACAAGTGACTGTAGTTTCAACATCAGACCATGGCGAAGAGGATTGATGCGAGAAGCCCTTGTAGTGTGATAAGTGGGACCTGAGTTGGCTGGAGCTTTGCAGGCCACGTGCTTGCCATATATGGTCCAACGGGTGTGTGGAAGTTCCACCTTGGTACCACGCTCTGCCAGCTTTCTTCCATCCTTCTTCAGTGAGGGCGCACTGGAGGAGCTCCTCCAGGTATTCTTCAAATGAATGGCCATGCACCTACTTCTCTCACCACAATGCTGAGGTGTGTGTGGCACCCTCCAGCGCTACTGCATCTCCTGTATGTTCGGAGCCAGGTGGCACAGATTCATGTGTCACTGAGTCCAGGTCCAGCTGGCCGGAAGTGGTCTCTGCTTGGTCATCCTTGGGTCTCAGTGCTCTCCACAACTTCGTAAACATGCGCTGGCGCATCCTCATGAATTGTGGAATGCACGAGTTGTCTTCGTTCTCAAGCTCCACCATCAGCTTGTTATAGCACCGTACTCTCTTTCCGCGATCCTTCTTCAGACCCAGACACTTCTGGAGCCTCCTTTCTTCCACATAGGAACAGGTGAAAGACCTTTTAGATGGCTTCACACTGTGTAGAATTAATGGTGGCTACAAAAGAGGTACGATCCGATGGTGGAGATGACTGGATGCTGTGGAAGAGCAAGAGCAAGAGCAAGGCTGAAGAGGTCTGCACACCAGGGCTGCTTGATTGAAAGTGATATCCAGGTGATTTCTCCCCCTTTTTATTGGAAATATAGGTTTTCCATGAGGTGTCCTTTTGCATCCTCTAGGCATCCTGCAGACATCCTAAATATCCAAGATACGTCCCCTATACGAACATATTTTCCGTATTAATGCTTTGTATGCGAGCTGTATCTGCTTTCATCCTTTCTATGTCCATGCTACTAACGCTGCGTGTCCGTTCTGCATCCGTTTCGCTTCCTCCCTGTGTCCGTTTTCCACTGGAGCAGATGTGAGTTGCGCGGATGTGCAGTGGATTCCTAGCGGATATAGCGGACCCGTAACAGATGACGACGGACGTATAACGGATGGTCCCCATATGCATAGCGGATGTAGAACGGACGCGTTGGATACATTTTCCGCTGAAAAAGTTTTGTGCAGCTCAAAACTTTTTGAGCTGATTAAATGTCAATAGACGGATGCTGGATGAATAGAGAGTATGAAAACGGACGCAGTGAGTACAGAATGGATTTATTGCGTTAACCAATGGATGGAAATTGTTTCTCTCCATTTTACATCCTCTTTCCATCCATTGGTGCTGTGTGACAGGGGCTTTATCAAATTAATTAAAAATCAATGCATGTATACATACATCTCTTTGTATGGGTCATGGTTATAATCATGGCTTTTATTTTTGTTCCTTTGATTTTAATGGCAATTTACTGGAAGGAAGGAAGGAAATTGTCCAACAAATTCCAATGATATTTGTATTTCCTTCAGTGTTTGGCTTAACTAAAACAGCTGACAGAGACAAGACATCGTATCAATGAATCTTGTGAAATATTACACATATATTCTAGTCTTTCCCCCATAAGTAAATCAATTAGAACAGTGTTGGTCCAGTAACAAATAAAATTCCAATCACTTCAGAAAAGTTCTGCTTTTCTCCTCTAGGGATTCTTGATTACTTTGATTGCTTTGATCATCATATGATTATATCATATTCTCTGAAGCAATAGACCAGGGGTGTCAAACTTGCATTGTCACATGACATATTGGAATTTTTTTACCGCTTTTGCTAAACTGGGCAGGGCCGGGACCAGCACCTGATGCATCTATCCCATGGTCTGCAAGTTTGACACCCCTGCAATAACCCAATATATACTTTGAAAATATTTCTTCTAATATGTCACCTGGATCCCCTTTCTAATAAGGAAAGCGGGTGACTCCCTTCCTAGCTTTCACTAGCACTCTTCTAAAGGAGCGCTAATCTCAGGTTTCAAAATAACCCAACAGCTTGAAGGGACAAAGGAATGGCATGAGCAAGATGGATGAAGGAACTCATCCTTGACTTGTGCCACAAGGAGATGGCAGTGTTAGTACAGGCCAGTTCTGTTTTAATTAAGTCTGTGGATAATCATGGAGCTGTGATGAAGTAGCAAAATATCCTCCAAGTAATAAAAATGACTAAGAAATACAGCTATATGAAGCCAGCAGCAAACCTGTAAGACACCTAATGATAAGAAAAAAAGCAAGCAAGGATTGCAGCAAATCAATTCTCTGTTTAGGACAGGTCAAGCATGTCCAGGACTAGAATATTAGTTGTTGTTGTTTCATAATAAAATAAAAACAGACCAACACTCTTTCAAAATAGCACCAACTAATACCTAGCTCATGTTTGAAAACCAAATCCAAGCCTCTTTAAGAAGAATGCAAAACCTGTGTTGGTGAGTATGCCATGAAATAAATGACAAGAACATCAACAAATGTCAAGCATTAATCTCCAGATCCTGCTGTGAAACCAGGCATCCAATCTCTTTCTTAGAGTCCAATTAAAATGGCAGTGGGTGCCAGTGACCAGCCAAAGTGATAACAGAATTGGAAAATCCTGACACTCTCCCTCTCTCTCTCTCTCTCTCTCTGTCTCTTTCTCTCTCTCTCTCTCTTTCTCATTCAGATAGATAGATAGATAGATAGATAGATGGATGGATGGATAGATAGATAGATAGATAGATAGATAGATAGATAGATAGATAGATAGANATAGATAGATAGATAGATAGATAGATAGATAGATAGATAGATAGATAGATAGATAGATAGATGGAGGAGGTGGAGGAGGAGAAGAAGAAGAAGAAGGAAAATACTACTTTAAAATTGGAACTTCTAAAGGAAACTCTAAGCTGCTTTAACTCTTGTCAGAGATAAAACAAAGGCAATACATCTGGGACATGGTATTGGGGAAAAATATCAAAATATTACAGGAATCTGTTCAGATTCTGGCTAGGAAGATGTGAGAATGAATCCAATTGTCTATTACTTTTGACAAAAGACACACTGAGTCGAAGAACATAGAATACAGAAATGCCATATTGTATTATTAAATGTTTCTGCATTTATATTTCCCAAATTTATAGACTCCCAAATGCTTCTATGAAGCATATACATTTAAATTTTGACCATCTGTGAAAAGCGTGTTTGTGGTTCTTAAAAAAGGTGTATATGTAGAAAAAGAGACAGAGAGACAGAGAGGGAACTGAAACCTTTCAGTTTTCACATCTCCTGCTGTCACGTTTTTTGAAGCAAAAAACTGAATATTGCCATAGCTGGGAAGTTACCACAAAGGAACTTTAGTGCTATGTTTCTCTTTTATCTCCTTTGTAGCAGATTGTCATGGGATCACATACTATGTTAGAATTACAAATTGCAAAGCATTGCAGAAAAGAAAAGAAAAAAGAAGAAGTGAGAATCTTCTAGTTTGGTTAATAAGCAGAGCAGAAAAATGAATATGATCTGAAGCTTAAGTTTTAGTTTAGATTTAAGCCTAAAATTTTTAGCCCTCAACTTACAATAGTCTATTTAGTTACCATTTGAAGTTACAATGGCACTTGAAAAAGTGACTTATCACCATTTTTCATTTTTTATGGCCATTGCAGCATGACCCCATGGCCATGTGATTTACATTCAGATGCTTGACAACTGATTCATATTTATGATGGTTGCAATGTCCTGGAGTCATATTGTTTGCAACCTTCCTACAAGCAAAGTCAACAGGGAAGCCAGATTCACTTAACAACGGTGTTACTAATTTAACAACTGTAGTGATTCACTTCACAAATATGGTGAGAAAAGTCATAAAATGGGGCAAAACTTGTTTAACAAATTTCTCACGAAGCAACATAATTTTTGAGCTCAATTGTGTTTTTACTCTGTTAAGTATTGCCAAATATGGTAACAGGAGTGGAGTCTGAAGTCAGACTCCCCTCATTGGACCAGCCACTGGCGGGAAAATAAAGTTCCATCAGTGGCTGAAATGTTGGACAGCACCAGCTATATAAACCAGCACCAGCCGTGGCTGAGTGGCTCATACCTTAACTGAAGAATGCTCCTCTCTCTGTCCTGCTTCCTCTCTCTGCACACCCACTTAACACTGGTGACAAAGGTGGGATCCTGAACTGAGAAGGCAACAAAGGACAACCTCGTGGAAATTTGACACCATTTTGCCACCATCATAATGACCGTGACCATACCAACCAACAAGGCACACCACCCAATCCCCTATGATCCGGCCAAGGAGAAATGGACCTCCTACATGGGCCAATTCAACCTACACTGGAAGTCAATGGGCTCCAGGCTGCCTCTGATGTGAAGAAGAGAGCCCTGTTCCTAACATACTGTGATGTGGAACTCTACAAGATGGCAGACACCCTCATGGCCAATGAGCTAAACAGTGTATCCTGAGACGAACTCCATCAAGCCCTGAATGAACATTTTGATCCGTCCCCATCCTACATGGCCAATCACCATGAATTCTACATGTGAAGTCAGAGAGAAGGGGAGATGATAAATACATTTATGGCTGCGCTTCGGAAGCTATCAAAGAATTGTAAGTTTCCTAACAGCAAGAGCATGATCCAGGAAAGGCTTATCCTTGGAATGAGAGACCTGACACTACAAAAGCAACTGTTGGCCTGAGAGGACATCTCATTCAAGGAAGCCATCGATGAGGCCTGAGCCACAGAATCCTCCAACAGCTCTGCTGTGTGAATCAAAAGGACCAGGAAGGTGCATGCAACCCAGGTCAATTGCTGTGTGACCCAAGACACCTTAAACTCCAAGGCAATGAGGACAAGAAGGATATCCACCAAGTGAAATCCAGTAAGCCAGTGGGGAAACAAGGGACCAAGCCATGTGGGGGTTGTGGAGGAAATCACCATCACTTGGCTTGCCACTTCAAAGACACTATATGCAGGTGTTGTGACCACAAGGAACACCTTGCAGAGGTATGCCAAGCCAGCCAACAGACCTGCAAGCAAGACCAGAGAGCATCCTCCCCCACCAGAAAATATGGTCACCATAGGGGAGGCTAGAAGAATTCTGGCAGGATATTCAAAAACAGAGATGATGCTAAAGAAGAGGAAGCATACTTCACCTTCATTGGTTATGCTCAAACCCAGGTGACGTGAACAGATGCCTATGAGGCCAACAAAATTATGGCCATAGTGAGCATCGAAGGCAACCCATGCCAGATGGAAGTAGACTTGGAGTCATACATCTCCACGATCTTTTAGGACCCTTAACTACAGCTCAGGATACCGCATGACCACTTGGAGCCACAAAAGATCATCTTGAAGGACTCCCAAGGCTACTGCATCCCTGTCCTGGGCAGAAAGCCAATCCAGATAGAATATGGCTGATTCCAAGGGACCCTACCCCTCATCATAGTGGACTGGGTCCTGCCAAGCCTGCTGAGTTCACCACTTCACCAGCATCCATGTCACCAAGACCACCACCCCATACTGGGAAGATGACCTCTTAGCATCAGAGTGCGACTTCAGTGACATATTCAATGACAAACTGGGCAAGTACACGGGGACCCCAATCTCATTTAATTTAGACCCCAATATAGCTCATGTCTGACTAAAGCTGTGATGAATCCCGTTTGCTCTCCGGGCCAAGGTCGAGGGGCAATTAGATAAATTAATTGGCCAGGGGGTCCTTGAGCCTGTTGACCATGCCAAATGAGAGACCCCAATAGTCACCCCAGTCAAATCAGATGGATCAGTTAGAATCTGTGCAGATTACAAGATTACCCTGTATAAGCAAAGTGCCTACCCGGTGCCAGTTGTGCAGCACCTCCTACATTCCCTAGGGCAGGGAAACATCTTTGCCAAGTTAGATTTAGCCCAGGTCTTTGAGCAGCTGCCAGTTGACGAGGCAACTGCTGAAGCACAAATGATCATCACCCACCAGGGAACTTTTAAATGAAACCAGCTGCAGTTTGGAGTAAGCGTAGTCCCCGCCTCTTCCAAAGGCATCATGGAGAGGCTATTGCACAACTCCCCAGGGGTAGTACCATACTTCGAAGATGTTATAATATCAGCCAAAGCCAGGAACAGTTAATAGACGGAGGGCAGTGCTGGAGAGATTAAAGAAGTGAGACTCAAATTAAAAAGGAATAAATGCCATCTGGCCATCCCTCCAAGTGAAGTTCCTGGGCTTCCTTATTCATGTATCAGGCATATGACTCACATGCAGCAAGCTACAGGCAATAAGAAAAGCCCTCACCCTCCCCCCAAAGTAAAGCAAAACTGCAAAGCATTTCTGGAATTGCTCAACTTCTACAATATCTTTCTATTACAGAAGGCAACCATTGCAGAACCACACTCCATAGACTGCTAGAGAAGACAACCAACTGGACCTGGGGACAAAATGAAGCTGACACTTTAAAAAAAATAAAAAAGCATTTAATATCTAGCAGTGTCTTCATTCAATATAGTGAAATCACTGCCCCTAACACTAACGTGTGACACCTCCCCCTACAAAATCAGTGCAGTTTTCAGGCACAAATTACCAAACGGGAGAGAAGCTCCCATTGGATACTATTCTAAAACACTGTCCAAACCACAATGGAACTAAGTCAAATTGAAAAAAAGCTCTTGCCGCTGTAGCAGGTATTAAGCACTTCCATGAAAACCTCTACGGACGGCGATTTTACTTGGTTAAGCCCCTGTCACACTGCACCAATGGATGGAAAGAGGATGTAAAATGGAGAAAAACACTTGCCATCCATTGGTTACCGCGATGTACTCACTGCCTCCATTTTGCTTCCTCTGTATCCATCCAGCATCCATCTATTGATGTTTCATCCGCTCAGAGGGTTTTGAGCTGCTCAAAACTTTTGAGCGGAAAATGTATCCAATGCATCATTTCTGCATCCACTAGGCATACGGGGGACATCTGGTCTGCATCTGCTACGCATCCGCTAGGCATCCGTTCTGCATCTGTTAACATCCGCTATATCCACTAGGCATCCGCTGCGCATCCACGCAAGTCGCATCTGCTCGGACGCAGGGAGGAAGTGGAACGGACACGGAATGGACGCACAGCATTAGTAGCATGGATGGAGAAAGGATGAAAGTGGATGCAGCATGCAAAGAAAGCATTTAAAATGGAAAAAACATTCGCAGAGGGGACCTATCTCAGATATTAAGGATGTCTAGAGGATGCCTAGAGGATGCAAGGAACACATAGGGGAAAACCTATATTGCCTATAAAAAGGGGGAGCAACTCACCTGCATCTCAGTTTCAGACCAGCAGCCCCTGCTGTGCAGACCTCTGCAGCCTTCATCCTGACTCTTCCTCTTCCACAGCATCCAGTCATCTCCACCATGGATCGTAACACATCCTTTTTGGTAGCCACCGTCCTTCTGCAACAGTGCGAAGCCATCTACAGGCTCTGTGAACTCTACTATGGGAAGAAAAGGAGGTGGCCAAGAAACGTCTGGGTCCGAAGATGGATCGGGAGAAGAGCAGAGTATGGAGTGTTACAACAAACTGATGGTGGAGCTCAGGAATGAAGACACTCATGCATTCCAGAACTTCATGAGGATGCCTCCAGCCATGTTTGACGAAGTTGTGCAGCGGCTGACACCCAGGTTGACCAAGCAGAGCACCAAATTCTGCCCCAGCTTGGACCCTGGGCTCAAGGTGGCACTGACTCTGTGCCACCTGGCCTCAGGGACCACCTACAGGAGCATGTAGTACAGCTGGAGGGTGCCACACAACACATCAGCATTGTGGTCAGAGAAGTGGTGCAGGCCACCATCGAAGAATACCTGGAGGAGCTCCTCCAGTGCCCTCCACTGAAGAAGGATGGAAGAAAGTTGCAGAGCAGTAGTATCAAGAAATGGAAATTCCCCACCACCATTGGAGCCATAGATGGCAAGCACGTGGCCTGCAAAGCTCCAGCCAACTCAGGGTCCACTTATCAAACTACCAGGGCTTCTTCAGCATTGTCCTCTTCGCCATGGTCGATGCTGACTACAAGTTCATGTACATCGATGCTTCAGGCAAGGGTCATGTTCAGATGCCCAGGTATACAACGCCAGTGACCTCAAGGAGGGGCTGGAACACAACCTCATCATGGGCTTCCCAGATCCAGACCCCCTGCCCAACGACACACAAGATGTGCCCTACTTCATTGTGGGGGATGACGCCTTCTCTCTCAGAACCTACCTCATGAAGCCCTACACTTCCAGACTCCTCACCCATGAAGAGAGCATCTTCAAGTACAGGCTGTCCAGGGCAAGGTGGGTGGTGGAGAACGCCTTTGGCATCCTGGCCAACAGGTTCCAGGTACTTCTCACCACCATGCAGCATCGCCCACAGACAGTGAGGAGGATCATGGAAGCTTGCTGCATCCTGCACAATCTCATGCGCACCCGCTACCCAGTCTTTGCAGAACAGGCTCATGGACATCCAGCAAGGCAATGGGGATATGGAGCCTGGGGAATGGAGGCAAGGGCGAAACCTGATAGACACTGAGGATGTGCAAGGCCCCAACAGAGCCTCACGTGAAGGGAAAGAATCAGCGTAACCTCCTGAGACACTGGTGCAACTCCCCAGCTGGAGCAGTGGAGTGGCAAGACAGGATGGTAGATGCTTAAAGGATCTTAAAGGATCCTTCAGCCTGTCTCATCACACTGATGTGATTGGGCCATATATGTTGGGTGGGCTTACAATGAACACGGCATTTAATAAAGAGTTGTGTTTATGTTGAAATGTGTGGATCAATACTTACATTAGTATTGATAATGAAGGGCCATAGGTGTGGCAGCTGGTAGGGTGGACGAAACAGTCCCACTACGTTTGCACTGGACGTTTATCTATCCCACAGCTATTACCCATCGCAAAATATCCCTGCCCATCCCACAGGTATCCCTGCCCATCCCACTGCTATCCTTACCCCATCCCAAAGGTATCCTGACCATCCCACTGTTATCCTTACCCATCACACAAGCATGCAAAGGTTAAACCATTTCTAAAAGTTTCTACCAAGACTTTATTGACATAAATAAATGAAGCAAGTGTGTGAAGCAAAGATAAACTTTATTAGTCACAAGCTGTAAAAGAAAAATGACCCAAGTCAAGTGTCCAAACAAAGACTACAGGTAGCCACCCAGTTTCTGGCACTCCTCTTGGTCACTCGGAGGTGTGCCCAGTCTCAGTGGTGAAGGGTCCAGGTGCTGTGGATGTGGCTGCTCCTGGAGTGCTGGTCTGAAGCGCCACTGGGGTGCCTGGCCCCGAGAGGACAACAGGTGATGGTGCGTTGAGGAAGCTCTTGGACAGCTGGCTCAGCCCTGTGATGTTGAGAGCTCCTTCCTCAATGCCATGTGGTGTCAGCCCCAGTACCGAGGACAGATGTACTGAGGCCGGGCTTGGCTGTGGGGTGGAGGAAGGAGCAGTGTAGTGGGGCTCTCTGTTCTGCAGCTGGGTGAGGACTGTTGTGGGGAGAGAGGGTGATCATTCCCCACTGCTAAGGACTAGGGTACTGTCATTGCTGCATGAAGATCACCCGGGGATTGTCCGCATGAAAGCCCTCACCAGAAGCTATGTGTGGTGGCCAGGTCTAGACAAGGAGGTCACCACCTGCACCCCATGTCAAGAAACATGACCTGTGTCCCCATTGATGACCCCTATGAAATGGGAAACACCCATATCCCCATGGCCCAGGTGCACATTGACTTTGCCAGACCCTGCCAAGGACAAACATTTCTAATAGTGGTGGATGCATACTCTTAAGTGGTTGGAAATAATCCAACCACCATGAAGTCAACCATAATAATATTCCACTTATGAAGTCAACCACTACCGAGACCACCATAAGAATGCTCTGAAGACTATTTTCTACCCATGGTATACGGATGTCCTAGTGTCCGACAATGGGCCACAATTCACATCTCAGCCTTTTGAGAGATTCCTAGCAGGATTGGGGGTAAGCACGCACTCTCCACACTAGCACACCTGGCCACCAATGGACAAGTGGAGAGAATGGTAAGATCTACCAAAGAAACCCTCAAGAGGATGGGCCTGGGGGATTGGCAGGAAAGGGTGGACAGGATGCTATTAGCCCAATACATCACAATCCATCTTACAACACATTGCAGCCTTACCAAACTGCTGATGGGCAAAAGGCTTAGATAGGCCCGAGACAGAATACACCCCAATTACAGCAATGAGACCCTTGTAGACTCCACAGAGAAGTGCAGGCACTTCACCATAGGGGACCCAATCTATTCAAATAATTACACAGGGGGTACAACTTGGGTACTGGCCAAAGTTTTAGGAATCACCGGACCCAAATCTTACATGGTGGAGATAGAAGAAGGAAAATTGTGGGACAGACACATTGATCAGATCAGAGGCTGGGTCCCTATTACAGACAACCAGCCAGAAGCCTGACACGCACAACCAGAACCAGCCCTGGCAAAGACCCTACCCACAGAACTCATAAAAGTGGGAAGCCACCTACTCTCAAAGCTGACAAGCATTGGAACACTTAACTTTAAAAGGGGAGGTCCCGTGGTGTGCTTCTGAGGCCTCAAGCTTGACAGGCCCTGCTGCATCTTGAGTCAACTTCAAGACTGTTCCACAGGCAGGGACTGGAGTGATGGTGAACCCATCCAAACAAGCCATTGTCAGGAACAAGTGAGGTGAGCAGGTCCAGTCACACCTCATGAAGCCCTGCCTACCTACCTACCTACCTGTAAGGTACACAGGGCCAGACTGGTGAAACACTAACTAGGAGGGGAGGGGTGTTAAGTATTGCCAAATTTGGTCACAGGAGTGGAGTCTGAAGTCAGACTCCACTCATTGGACTGGCCACTGGTGGGAGAAATAAAGTCCTGTTAGTGGCTGAAACATTGGACAGCGCTGGCTATATAAGCCGGCACGAGCCACAGCTGAGTGGCTTGTACCTTAACTGAAGGTACAAAAGGTTTTACCTACTCCTGCCATGTCCAGCCTCTTCTTTTTGCATGCCCACCTAACACTCATAAGTTGAAGATTACCTGTATAGCCAGGAGAGAAATTTATAGAGTCTGGTATGGCATCCATACTCTAATGATTTAGGGCTAATCCTAAAAAACTTTTAATATTATGAAACATTTTGGAGCAATCTAATTAAATATGTTTTAATCATGAAAAAAAAGTTGTTTCATTATCTATATATATTTTGCTTTAAGATTCTATTTGTTAGCACATATTTTGCCCCAGATATCTGAGAAAATCCTGTTGTTTGACAAAAATATTTTTCTGTGATATAAGATTTCTTGTGCATATAATATATAGTGTAAAATCCAAAAATTACTACACATACAGTATGTTATCAATATTCAAATTTTAGAACATTATTCTCTCGATTCTTATATTATATGCTGAGCAATCTCACTTGTTTTTGTTTTCCTGTGATAGACAAGGATCAATGAACAATGATTAATAATGCAATATTGAAATCTAGTTTAATGAACAGTAAATCATGGTTTCTTTATTCCTAGCTTATTCATGATTTATGTAAAATGTGATTACTTTGCTTAATTTTACAATTTGAAATGGGTTATTTTTAGTTTGTTCAACATCCTATGATTAAACAAACATATTTTTTTTAAAAAAATTAAATAGTAAATAAATTTAAGTTCTTATTTTAAATTCTGAATCTTGTAGGAAATTTCCTTTATTTTAAAAAGTCATTTTTAACTGAACTATGATTTACAAAATCTATACAGGTAGTCCTTGATTTATTTAGTGACTGTTAGAAATAACAGTAGCAATGAAAGAAATGCCTTACACTTACATTCCTTACACTTATGACCATAGCAGCATCCTCATAGTCACATGATCAAAATTTAGGTGCTTGGCAACCAGCACGTATTTACAATGGTTGTAGCATCTAGGGTACATTATCTTTATCTGCAACCTTCCCAGATAGCTTCTGGAAAGCAGAGTCAATGGGGGAAGTCAAAGTTGCTTAATTAACATTGGATTCACTTAACATGTACAATTATTCACTTAACAGCTGTAGCAAAAAAGGTTGTAAAATTGGGCATGACCCACTTAATGACTATCTTGCTTAGCAACCAAACTTTTGGTCCCAATTATGATCATAAATCAAGGACTACTTGTAAAGTAATAGAGTAACATATAATCTGTGATAAATTTCTCTTCTATATACCTTTACCAAAGTTAGTATCCTAAACTTCCTTTTCACCAAGATGTGTATCTCCTACTTCTGTTCACAATAGTAACAAATCATTTTTTGAATTTTTTTTGTATGATTAAATCTTAATTTTTCCAAACTGATGCAGTGGCTAATGAAGCTCTGAAATCCTTATTAGTCAACGAGGACTTAAACTGATAACAGAAAAAAATATGGTCACTTGTCAAGTTCTCTTCTGTAAAGATTGTATCTTTTCTAAAGTTTCCATTGATCCAGAACATAGTGATTGTTCTGTTCTATAAAGGAGCTAGGTCTCATCAGTTCATAGTACTGGAAAAAGTATAGATACTATTTTCCGAACTAACTTTATAGAAATCTAGTTTATCACAGGGCAATTTAAGATGATTTCAAATAGTTTTTTTCCACACAAATTTTGTTGTTTCTTTGTTTATATTCTTAATCTACTCGTAGTTCAGTGGTTAAGCCATGCTCATCAGTTTCCAAATTATTTGCTTCCTTCCTACAGCTATTTTTATCTGATATTTCAAAGAAATTACAAAATGGTTTGAACTGCATGATTAGTCCATTATGTTTTTTGTTTATAATAGTTATACACACATTTGGTAGCCCATAAGGCCTTGTTGAATAAATTATTTGAATCATGGAAAATTTCATTTAATGTAAGGAATTAGAACAGGTAGGTGGCTTAGAGGTGGATCTCACAGTCAGGATGTTGTGAATTCGATCCTAGGTAGTGGCAGATATTTTTCTCTCTGAACATACAGAGAAAATATCTGCTGCGAACTCTGATAGGTGTCAGAAAGGCATCCATCCAGTAAATGCTTGGCCCTGACTGCACATCAGTGCAAGGATATTACGGGGTGTTAAAAGAACAAAGAAAGTACTTCATTAAATTCTTCAAACAGTTGCAAAATCCAGAGGTTAAATCTACCATAAGCTCTGCTAGCTTCCAGTTTCTAGAATCTCATTAGAACTTTTCAACAACTTTGATCAGACAACATATCACATGTTTAGTCTCAGAAGGAAAAGTAAAGTTTTTTAAAGTTACATTTTTAACATTTTGAAAAAGTTTGTATCCACAGATTTATTCCATTTGTGACTTGGAACTGAATAATGGATGGTTTCAGCCTCTTCTAGAACTCTGGAGATCTTCAAAAAGTAAATAAGTAATAGGAAATGGGATGAGGAGGAGCAAGTAGAATCTGGAAGGCTAGCAAAGCAGGCACATTGCCTATGAAGACCCAGTGGGACAGAATGGGGGGGGGACAGGTGGTCCTACAAGTAACCAAGCATCAGGCCTGTACAAATAGCAAACAGCACTGTAAATAGCAGAATATGTGCGAAAATTAATTAAACTGTTGTTGAGAGTTGGCTGTTCACAGTCTTGTTAAATACCACAAAATATGGAAATATCAAATCTTCCATAAGTAGACTATTATACATATCTTAGTGTTAGAAAGCATTTCCATATATTTACATGAAATCTATGTGGCTTCTATGTCTTCTAATCTATTATTTCTGTTACAAGTTTAGATGGAGAAAAAACAATGTTCCCTACATCACACTTTTATATACCTAAACATTCTGTTCAAACATTCTTTCTTAAGATTGAACATTTGAAGTTCTCTTTATATGTCCTCATCAGCCATTTCCTCAAGTCCTTGTACAAGTCTCTTTGTTACATTCCTATAACTTCAATCTTTTCTTAACTCTTTCATATACTCCTGGAAATGTGGTGCTCAGAGTTCTACATGTTCAAAGTGTAAGCTCACCAATTCATAACAGAGAAGAGTAAGAACTTCACTTATCTTGAAGTCTGGCTTCTCTTTTGAGGGAATGATAGAACAATCAACCAATGGAACAGCTTGCCCTCAGAAGTTGTGGGAGTGTCATCACTTGAAACTTTCAAGAAGAGGTTGGACTGCCATTTGTCAGAAATGGTGAAGGGTTTCCCACTTGGGGGGATGGTTTGGACTAGATGACCTATAAGGACTCTTCCAACTCTGATTATCTGTTATTTTTTTCAAACTCTCCCCTCCCAAAAGCCTACAACTTCAGCTGAATCTAGAAAGTAAAGTCAAGCTAAGGTTTCTTATAACTTGAATTCTCCTTTCTATATGACACAGACATCTAGGAAGTTTGAATTTGCTTAGATAAAAAAAAAATCTTTAATATATAATTTAAATGAGGGATTCCAGGATTTGCTCAGATATTTGACAGTTTTTTTTTAAAAAAATGCCAGTGCTGAAGAGCCCAATGATTGCTTCACCTAAAACAAGAATGGTGCAGCTTGAAAATTCTAATAAGCAACTAGTTATTGATTCTTCAGGATGAAGAGAACCATTTGCAGTTGCTAAATCGCAAATATAATTACAACTTCTGAACATTCCTTACAATGCCAAGGAAGATAAGCCCACATGAGTTTTCAGGAAAAAAAATGGAAAATCTAATCTTTGTACACAGATAGTATTGCAAGCTTAGATTTTGGGGCTTATATGGTAGCTTGAAAATCTTTCACAAGAGTATATATAATAAGTTTTAAATAATTCTGTATCAGATTAATTCCCAATTTGGTTACTTTCTTATCTTAACCATTAGTTGAATGAATAAAAATATTATCTGTTGCAGTACAATAATTGTTGTTACCCAAGGACAATATAAAAAACTATAATCTCACTTTTTTGAGTTGGCATTTGTCAAGTGATTTGTTTTTACAATCTTTACAGAAATAAAATAGGCTTGAAGATTTTCACTGCTTCTCCATAAATAGTCCACAAATGTAATGGTTAGTTGAAGTATTATTAAACCATAAATATTGTTCTACTATTTCTTGTACAACATGTAAAAAATGAAGAACAACATTTGGGGGAAAAGTTATTTCCAGGTACCAATACAAGATGACATATATCAGAATTATACAAGCTTTTCAAATGATGAGCAAGAATTTAATTCCCTCAATGCACTATATGCAAAATACTAATTAAATAATATGAAACAAAATATTAACAGCAAGAGGGAACTGATAAAATATTACTTTGTGACTGTAACACATACAAGAATGCAATATTGTTTTATTATCAAGGGTAAAATATAGAATGATCTGATTTAATAAATCAATATGTGTTTTACTTTTGATTCTTGTTTCATTTCTTGTATTAAATTTTATAGAATATAGCTCTTACAAATATTATGCATCACCAAGCTGCACTTTTATTGCCTCAAGAAATAAGAAACCCTATAATAAATATAAGAAGATATGAAAGCTCCTGGTTCTGATAGCTAAGCAATGGAGTACTTTCCACTCCCTATTTTTAGTAGTATTGAAGATTTATAATGATAATTGTACTCTACTCACCCCAAAATTCATTGATGTATACAAAATTGTAATTTTGAAGACTGATAAAGATTGTTTTAGTTTATCACCCAATATTTTTATTAAAAACTGAATGGTTAACTGTGATTATGGTATGCAAACAACAGGGAATACTATCCATGATTCTCCATCCCAAACAAATAGACTTTGGAAAAGGTCAGCAAGTACTGTATCTGATAATGTTATATTATTAACGAACATATTATTGTTATTGTTCTACTTATTATATTTTAGGTGGCAATGTGTGCATAAACCACTGTGGTATCAACTGATGAATCTACATATTGAGGTCAAAATGAAATGATAACCATTAAATTCTTCTAAGAATTTAAATACATTGAAATCCTCCAAAAACACAACATTAAAACAGCATTCTGCACAAACAGAAAAATATCCACCATCCTAAGAAAACCTAAAGA